>APFE031741681.1:307736-342058 GCA_000404065.3 Pinus taeda | reverse complement strand
TTTTATGTTTTCATTATTCTTTTGAAATTTTAATGATTTTCAGAGTCGTGATAAATTTTTTTACACCATTATTTAAAAAAACTGAAAATTTAACCTAGAAAAAAAATGTTATTCCAGCATCAACCCCATTTGTTTTGATGGTGTTTTTTGCACAATTTTTGCACATTTGGTTTTATTAGCATTTTTTTAAAATGTTGAAAATTGACCCTAAAAAAACCATCGTTCTAGTATCAACACTTTTCATTTTTAGGGTGTTTTTTGCACAATTTTTGCACAAAAAAATTGTTTTCACTGCCATTTTTAAAACATGTTCAGAATTGACCCTAAAAAAAAACCATTGTTACCATTGTTCCAGTATACACACTTTTTGTTTTTAGCATTATTTTTCATGTTTTTTTGGGGTTTTTGGCCAGAGTTACCGTTTCAAAGTTTACATTGTTTTAAGCTCTCATAGCCATAAATAAAATATTTCAATGTTTATATTTAATATCAACTCTGGGATAAGGTATTATATATAATATATATATATATATATATATTATAAATATATATATAATATTATATATATAATGGTCAATGACAACGATCCAAAAGGAGAAAAGGGGACACTTTTTAAATCAAAAACTTAACAACAATTTGCAAACAAGCTAATTGAATTTATTTACCCAGATTCTTGAATTCCCCTGTGAGTGTAATATATATATATATATATATATATATCTCTGTGGGAAATCAAGAATCTGGGTAAGTAATTCATTTATATATATAACTATTATAAATATAAAGATAGAAGAGAGAAGAGAGAGAGAAGAGAGTTCATGTCCAAGGAAGAAATAATTAAAAATAAGAAATATATCGATAGATACTTAAGACTAGTACTTACGACATCAAAGTGAAATGAAGTAGGAAGTCTCTAGTGCTTAGGAATAAACAAGGTAAAGTAGGAAGTCTCAAACACTTACGAGGAAAGTGATTTAAAAAGTCTACTATGATTTTAATAGTGACTCTTTGACATGTTGTAAAGATCAATTTCCACTTAGGATTAGGTAGCACTAGTTTACTTATTTCATGGATAATCATTCCCTAAGTTATAGGGGAAAAGGCTAGGCATTCCTAGATCAGGGTAGGATATGAATTAAATAGTTGATTTTTAGTGATTTTCCACAGACATTTTCGATAATAATAATAATAATAATAGATAATTATAATATAAGTAGTTAATAAAAATATGTTTATTATCATTCACATGTCTATTAGTGAAAAGGCACCATGTAGCATACCCAGTTCCCTCAATGACTTACATAGGTTACGAGGTACCCAAAATTTTCTTTTTCCTTTCACTAGCTTGGTAGTAAGATCTGATACATAAACCCCTACTAAATTTATCCACACTTGCATAAGCTTGATTTTAATCTCTCATATAGTTTCTCAAACACTTTACATGTAAACCTTTCTTCAAATATTTTGTATAAACAATTGAGTAGTATTTTTCTTGTATAAATTTTGTCAACATTTTGTATGAAATCAAATCATCAACATTGATCTAACCACTCAATCAGGCAACTTTTGATTTTTGTCTTTGAGTTATTTTATCAAATAGTTTGTATGAAAATTGTAATAAAACACCTTTAACATATTTCTTCAATTTTTTTGCACGAAAATAGACATATATCATCTACAATAATACTATCTCCGTCCACTAAACAACATTTTCATTGGGGCATTTTATCAAACAATTTGTATGCAATTTAAGCATTTCTTCAAACATTTTGCATGCAAATATAAATATCTTAGCTACATCAATTTTATCATAAAAAAATATTATCCCCATCCACAAAAAAACATTTTCATTAGGGCATTTCATCAAACAGATTGTATGCAATGAATCATTAAATCATTTAGGCATTTCTTCAAAAACTTTGCATGCAAATTAATATAACAAATTCTTCGGGGAATATCTCTTAAATTATAGCAGTCCAAGTTCTAAAAACCGAATTAGATGATTAGTGGGATTTCTCCACACTATGATTTAGATTTCAACCTCTCAAACCTCCTAGATGAAAAGTTATAGCAGAAACGCTAACATGACTAGTTTGAAGCATGATTTTAGGAGCATTCAGGAAGCTCAACTTCCTATGATCATATCTCCTAAAATATCATGGTCCAAGATCTGAAAGTTGGACCAGATTATCAATGAGATTTCCCCTTACTATGATCCAAGTTTTGGCTTTTAGAACCTCTCAGAAGAAAAGTTATAGCAAAAATGCCAATATGGCTTGTTTAATGCATGATTTTATGAGCATTTAGGAAGCTCAACTTCCTCTGATCATATATCCTAAAATATCGGGACCCAAGATCTGAAATTTTGATATAATTACCAATATGATTTTCGCTCAATATGGTCAAAGTTTAAGCTTTTGGAACCTACCAAAAGAAAAGTTATAGCATAAATTCCAACATGGCCTGTTTAAAGATGGATTTAGGAAGCCCAAATTCCTATGATCTTATTTCCTAAAATTTTATGCCTTGAAATCTGAAAACTACACAAGAGGATCAACAAGATTTCCCTTCACCATAGTCCAATTTTAAACTTGTAGAACCTCCTAGAAGAAAATTTATAGTAGAAAAGTGAGAAATTGTAATCATAAAGCTCTGTATGTCCACATGCAACATATTTACTTACACATAAAAATAAAGGCATCTTTCTTACAGTCTCAAGGTAGAATTTCAATATAATCCACAAAACAATCTATGCATTTCTCATATTGATTCAATGCAACAATTTCCTACAGCCATTCAAAGCTATCACAGATTTATACATTAATTTCAATAAAGAACTAATCATCATATTTGTAACTCACAATTAATAAAACTTAGTGAGATCTAACAATGGTTGAAACTAAAGGTGGAGCTTTGATTTTCCAGCCAACCATAGAGTAGTAGCTTGTATTACTTGTAGCAGTTACCCTCAAGCCATATCCATGATCCAATGTGATTATTTCAATCAAAATCGACTAGAAATCATGTACACAAGTTTGGATCCTTTCCCAGAAATCCACTTCTATCCTCGAACTTCTTTCATTTAACAAAAATCCAACCACCTCTTGCTATTTGAATGGTTTTTTATACTTTTTCTTCTGTGTCTCTTCATGTTCTTCATGGAATTTTCTTCCAGATAGTTCTCTCTAGTTGCATATTTGGTTAAGAAATAGTGTCGGCTAACACCACTTAGGTTCTATTTCCTTTTCCCGCTCATATCGTGGCTCTATGGTCCCACTCTTCATGCCATTCAAATAAATTTATAATTTTTTATAATCAGAGTATAATTACATTACAAAAGTCAGGGGGAGTATACCAAGAGTGTTACAAACACCACTCCCTTAAGGGGAACATCGTCCTTAGTGCTCTTAATAGAAAAATATTAAAACAAAACTCATATTTATAAATAACTTTTACATGTCTACAATTACATTTATGATTTCTTACTCAACAACCAAAAATAGGCATGACACACTCATTTGATCATCCATCTCCCATATGGCTTCATTTGGTCTATCGTGCTTCCATTGCACTTTGACTTGAACGACCACTTGAATCTGGAGCATAATGCACCTCAAATGTCTATCCATGCCATCCACTATGCTCAGTTCCCCTTATGGAACGATTTCATCTCATTACTTTCCATAACACACCCAATGTGCTCCTGATCTCAATCAGCATGCACATGATTATGTGAAAACCAATTCATATTTTGAGTTTCGACATCCCCTTCTTTGCTTCATTAGTCCCTCGGGTGATCTATTTTTTGTTCCGTGTAGTCACTCACCTTCCAATTTCAAGAATCCCCTTCTTTACTTGCTAAGTCCCTTGGTTGATGCATCCCTTCGAAAGGCTTCCTCACACGGGAAAAATTATTTCAACCAATGCATCCCTCTTCCTTAGTTTAATAAAACAACACACGTTTCATGGAACACCTCGTGGTGATCAAGGCATATCACAAGGTTCCAATGTTAGCACAAAGGCCTTGTTCCTAAAGCATTCAACTCTAATGTGTTGTTGGGCACTCTGATATCATTAAGTTGTTGTTTTCCTTGCAACCAACCTCATATGCTCATGCCAAACAATTAAATGGTTCTCCTACATCATAGACACATATTTCATGAGAGATAATTATAAAATTTTAAATAAATTTAGAACATAGTGTAATCATATTAAAACATAACTCAAGTAATTGTGAATCATAACTTTAAACCAAATTAAATCATAATCTTAACAAAATTTCTTCAAACTGATAACTAATACTTATCTTTATAGCTTCTTCTTTGATTCTGGAATGAGTGGTTTATCAGTTGAAGCAAGAACTTAGTGTTGTGTGTGCTCCCCACAAATTTTAGCTAGCTTTGTCCTCAACTCAAGCTCACTAAATGGTTCTCAGCCCCAACACAAACAATCAATGGTAGTCAAGCTGCTCCACAAAATATTTTTGTACAAATCCATCCTCAAACCTAGCTCACTAAGTGGTTCTCAACCCCAAGGAAAGCACTTAGTGATGATCACACTGTTCCACAAAGTATTTTCACACAACTCCCAATAGTTTCCTCATGCTCACCTCCTAGTGAGAATAGTCATATTTCTTCTCCCACCAACTACTCACTCTTACGAGCCTAGGCAACCCCCATTTTGGGTAGTCTACTTGGCCAAAGGATTTCCTACATGGGCCCTGTTAGTCACTTACTCTTCCTGGCCTAGGAAATCCCCATTTAAGGAAATCTACATGTCCAAGGGCTTTCATGCACAAGCCCCCCGTTAGTCACTCACCCTTTTGGGCCCAAGCGACCCCCATTTTGGGTAGTCTACCTATCCAAGGGATTTCCTACGTGGGGTAGTCATTAGTGTCTTACATCTCAATGGCCATTTTTCATGTTCTAATAATCTTAAGGCCAAGTCACAGTATGTTATGCTCCTCTACACTACTCATGGAGTCTTATAATCAAGGTCTTCGTTATGACTTGCTCCCATGAGTTAAAAAAAGTACCATAAGCCACAATGCCTTCCTAGAAATCTACTTCCTGAGCTCCCAGCTCCATCATGCCAGCTGCGTCACAACATTTAATTTATTTCATCATTAACATGTTCATGAAATATAGTACATTTATAGTGTTAAGGTTAGAAAACCTCTTGGTATCCATGTAGAGCATGCATTAATTTGCTAATAATTGTTTACAAAATTAGCCAAAGGAATTTTCACCCAATTCCTTTCATTTTATGTTTTACCTTGTTACCATCATCAACATTATAAGTTGACAATTCTATTGTTGCAATATTCAATAGTTTATTTAACTCAACATGTCCTCATCCATGATTTCCTTAAGTTGTTAGTTTTTAGCCTTTGCCTTTTTTCATTCATGCTCACCACAATTGTTAGGAGTATAAGTATAACATACATATCAACAATGGGTCATTCCTTCCCACTTACTTAATTGTGTTCCACACAACCTATAACTCATTAAATAACCTTGTTGCATTACCCAATTCGTGGCAAATACAAACTATGCTTCGATGCCATTCACACTACTCATGGAGTCTTATAATCAAGGTCCTCGTTATGACTTGCTCCCATGAGTTAAAAAAAGTACCATAAGCCACAATGCCTTCCTAGAAATCTACTTCCTGAGCTCCCAGCTCCATCATGCCAGCTGCGTCACAACATTTAATTTATTTCATCATTAACATGTTCATGAAATATAGTACATTTATAGTGTTAAGGTTAGAAAACCTCTTGGTATCCATGTAGAGCATGCATTAATTTGCTAATAATTGTTTACAAACTTAGCCAAAGGAATTTTCACCCAATTCCTTTCATTTTACGTTTTACCTTGTTACCATCATCAACATTATAAGTTGACAATTCTATTGTTGCAATATTCAATAGTTTATTTAACTCAACATGTCCTCATCCATGATTTCCTTAAGTTGTTAGCTTTTAGCCTTTGCCTTTTTTCATTCATGCTCACCACAATTGTTAGAAGCATAAGTATAACATACATATCAACAATGGGTCATTCCTTCCCACTTACTTAATTGTGTTCCACACAACCTATAACTCATTAAATAACCTTGTTGCATTACCCAATTCGTGGCAAATACAAACTCTTCTTCGATGCCATTCACACAATGATAATATTTTTAGAGATTGATAACTTATCATGCTACTATGATGGTTTTCAACTAATGACTTGTTAAGCCACATAGTGTCATTATGAATTACATATCTTAACCATGTTTTAATAAATTTTAGAAAAAAATCCCTTTTGTGCCATTTCCATGGTTGTTACATTGTTGCCCATTTTATTTCAAGTGGACTAAACTAGTCCCATCTTACTTGTTCTATCATGTTTTTTTCCCTCTGCCTACCATTTATGTTGGGTTGCTCTAGGGAATATAGTTAACATCCTACATGTTTATCTTGTTGTATCAACCCAAATAAATCTTCAAGTAACACTAGTGTATTCGTATATACAACAAAATAATTTCACATAAACACATGCATGTAGTACACAATCACCAAAGAAATTCAACAAACAACAAACACTTGCACTTGACAAGCAATCATTCTTTTAAGATAACACGAAGTTAAAGTTTTAATCTCCAAAGGTTGAGTATAACACTTTTTCTTTTCATTTCACCTAGGGCCTAGAGCCCATCTAGTCCAAGTGTTGAACCTGAAGCTTTGATACTACTTAGTAACATACCCAATTCCCTCAATGACTTACCAAGGTTATGAGGTACCCAAATTTTTATTTTTCTTTTCATTATCTTAATAATAAGATTTGATACCACTTTATCACATACCCCTACTAAATTTATCCACACTTGCATAAACTTTATTTTCATCTCTCATACATTTTGTTAAACACTTTAAATATAAACCTTTCTTCAAATACTTTGTATACAACCAATTGATTAGTATTTGTTTTTCATACATTTTGTCAAACATTTTGTATGAATTCAAATAAAAAAACATTGCTCTAATTCCACTTGTAGAATACTAACTGAAACATACCACTTAATCATGCAACTTTTGAATTTCGTCTTTGAGGTATTTTATCAAATAGTCTGTACGGAAATTGCAATAAAACACCTTTAACATATGTATTCAAATAGGAATATATGAGTTACAACATTAATCATACAACAATACTATCCCCATCCACAAAAAAACATTTCATTGGGCCATTTCATCAAACAATTTGTATGCAATTTAAGCAGTGCTTCAAACACTTTGCATGCAAACTAATATAGCAAATTATTTACATGAAAATAGGCATATCTCAGCTACAAAATTACTACCATACAATAATACTACCTACATCCACAAAAAAAACATTTTCATTGGGGAATTTCATCAAACAGTTTGTATGTAATGAATCATTAAACTATTCAGGAATTCTTCAAACACTTTTCATGCAAACTGATGTAGAAAATTATTTAGGGAATGTATCCTAAATTATAGAAGTCCAATTTTTAAAAACTGAACCAAATTATCAATGGGATTTCCCCTCACTATGGTTCAAATTTCAACCTTTGGAACCTCCCAGATGAAAATTTATAGTAGAAATGCTAACATGACTAGTTTGAAGCATGATTTTAGGAGAATTTAGGAAGCTCGACTTCCTTTGTATTGAAATTTGTAGCTATGGTCGGTCTTCATAATTAATATTTTAGCCCTTCAAATATATGTACTAATGAATATAAGACATGTTCTTCATGTCATTTTCGAAAGAGAAAATTTTGAATTTTTGGCTCCAAGATGATTAGGTTGACCCTCCATCAAGTAATGTCGACCTAGCTTATAGAGGCACCCATTCAAATTCCCATAACACTATATATACATCACTAGTCCTTGTCGACAACACACAATTTGAATCACAACAATCATTTTTTTGTTCACATGAGCAAAGGAGAGAGAGAACAAGAAGTGTGCATGAGTAACAAGAATTTCCCATGAGTAACATGAAGTTCACGTGAGTAATATGAAGTGTTCATGAGTAATAGGAAGTTCACATGATTAAAATGAAGTGTTCATGGGCAATAGGAAGTTCATGTGAGTAACAAGAAGTGCGCATGAGTAACAGGATGTTCACATGAGTAACAATAAGTGCACATGAGTAAAAGGATGTTTGCATGATTTGCAAGTGGCGAATTTTGTGGGAAGTTTGACTAGGATTGTATTGTTATTCAATTTGACTTTGTATTTGACAGAAGAATTAGATGTATCTCTTGCTGAACAAAATAACTTCTCTAAGGAAAAGGTTGTTGGGTTTTTCCCCAAAGTGGTTTTCCTAAGGTAAATGTTATGTTATCTTTATGCATTGCGATCTCTACTTTCCTACTTTTATGGTTGAATTTCTGAAGTATAATTTCCATTAGAGAAATTTTGAGGAAAAAATGGGCCTCCTAAGGAATATTATAAAATAATAGTGGAAATAATAAATAATATTAGATTACCTCATCAAGTTTTGGAGGGAAAAAAGAAAAACCTATTTTTTCAACTCATATTTTTAACTTATATCCCTACAATTTTACTCAAATTTCAAGCGGGAGCACTCACTGGATGTAAACTTTAATTTTTCATCCAAGGAGTACCCATGTTTCATACTTTTGATGGAATTGACTACACGAAAAGTGTGAAATACATGGAAAAAATGTGATTGCAATCACATTTTTTGTGTAGTAGGATCCATCAAAAGTATGCAGCATGGGTTCTCCTTAGATGAAAAATTAAATTCCACATCCAACGAGTGCTCCCACTTAGAACTTGAGTAAAATTGTAGGTAGATAAGTTGAAAAAGTAGTTTTTTTTGTTTTTTTTAATCTTTTTACCTTTTTACTCTGAAAATGGTGAATCATCCCTCCATGGTTGACATCATCAAATTGAATCCTATTAGTTCTTATAAAGTTTATTTTTGTCGTATATTTTTGTTTTGAGGCCCATTTTTTACCTCAAAATCTCTCTAATGTTACTGATAAACTGGAAGTGCTAAAATAATATCTACATCTTTGGAAATAATTATCAACTTAATAAATTAGTTCTTGTATATTTTTCACTTGAAAAATAAACATGGTTGCAGAGCTTTGGTGAAGGAAATAACTTTGAGATCGCTCTTTGAAGAACTCTCTCTCTAAAGAAGAAGTCTCTATTTTCTCAGATTTTATCTATGTCCAAGAATTTATAGCAAATGGCTCCCTCTTGTAAGGAAGGAAATAAGCTAGAAGGCACATCAAACTTCAAGGCATGGAAAAAGAAAATTGATTTAGTTCTTGAAGCAAATGATGTATTAGAATATGTAAAAGGCAAGGTGTCTGAACCTAGGGATGATAAAAGGAAAACTAAGCATAGAAAGGTTGAAGTCAAGGTAGAGAGGATTCTTATTGAATCCATCAAATATCATTTAATTCCATTTATCTCAAAATGAAAGACTTCCAAGAAAGTATATGATGCCTTAGTAGGATTGTATACTATTGACAACATTGGACAAAACATTTCCTTGAGAATTCAACTTTGTAACATTCAAACGTCTAATTTAGATTTTGTGGTTTCCTACTTCGCGATGATAACTCACTTACGAGATCAACTTCAATCTATTGGAGAAATTATTTCTATAACAGAACTTGTGACTATTGCTATTCATGGGCTACCTAAATCATGGGACTCATTTGCATTGGGTATTTGTGGCAAAAAAAAAAAAATCCAAGTTTTGAATAACTATGGACCTCATGTAATCAAGAAGAAACTAGACTTGTATCAAAAGGAAGAATTCAAAGACAAAAATAAGGTGATTCCCAAGCATTTGCAACTCATTCTAAGAAGGTTGGAGGAAGAAAGAAATTTGATTTCCAAAGAAGAAATGTAGGTTGTGTTAATTTTTCATAGGGTTACATTGTTATTTGCTTAGATAATTGCATTTCTTCGTTAACACATTAAGTTCACACCAAATCATCATTAAATTATTAGATCTACATCATTAATCACCAGCATATGCAACTATGTAGAAAGAACAATATCATCACCATCAATGCAGTGGAACATAAAGGAACAATGGAAGAAAATCATGCACACATGGAGACACCAAGATTGGTCGAAGACCAGGGCAAAACCCACTATAGCAGAAACCCTTGGAAATTCTTCTTCTTCTTAAATCGTCATAAAATGATTTAGAAAAATAGAGTACAATGGTCCATATATTTATCTATGCAACAAAATAACTAGAACATCCATAACATGACCTTAAACATACTTATACTCAAAGATCTTGATTCTGAGAACTGTAATGCACTGACACTAACTATAGTTAACTCTTGGTTACTGTTGTTACTGTGTTGAACACTGTTGCATACTAATAACTCATATTTTGGTCCTGAATGCATGCAGAGATACTATGTGCAAGCATCTAAGGCATATCTGGATGCTCTCTGGAGGACTAGATGAGTATGTTTGGGACAAATCTGGATGCATCTAGGAGAACTGTATGTGGGTGTCTAGAGTCCAACTACAATGCAAAAACCCCAGCCTCCCAGATGCTCTCTTAGGCACATTGTGTGAGTGCCTAAGGCTTCCTGGATTCTCTCAGGACCATATTGTGCCAGTGTCCAGGGACAAAAAACCTTAGTTACGTGCAAGTGTTAGTAACTCAGAAATCCTAGACACATGCGAGCTTCAACCTTGTATTTTTAGACCCTTTGCATGAGCTTTCTTCTGTTAGACTTGTGCGAACCAAACAATAGAAGAGAGAAGAGAGTGCTTGATGATTGTGTCCAAATGAGCTTGAGGTCATTATATTTATAGGATTTCATGAGGGTCCACTTAATGTTGAGGCCGACCCAACCAATTTAATATGTGCTTAGGGCCAGCCTAATCTAATATATATGAGTAAATAAATAAAATAAAAAAACCAACTTCTGCTCGTCCAAATAAGGTGATATTTAGGTCGATTTTGGTCCCATCGAAAAGAGGAACCTATTGAAATTAATATCTTCATCATATGAGCTATCCAAAGTGGAATTTGACCGCAGTTACATAATTTTAACACTCCCTCTCAACTAGGTAGAATTCCACCTACCAATGTATGTCCATCGATCACTATGTCATTCTAGTACGGATCATCATGTATCATCACTATCATGTAGTCATCAAGCCATGACAATCTCAAGTGTCTCATCATCACAAATCATTAATGTACATCTCGATCAATCCCTTGATTATGCCTTCTTATCTCTTGATTGTTTATGCTCGTATATTGAACATCCTCGAATCTATAATAAGAATAATTTGTTACCAGAGGGGAGCTTAATCTATTGAAGAAATGGCAACTAGGTTTAGTCTTCATAATGACATTGTAATTATGAATTTTGTAAACAATAAAATGAATTTATTATTATTATTTCTTCATGGGTTTCATAAGCAAGACTTTTTATGTATAGATGGATCCCATTGAGAGCCTTAGGATTTATCTTTAAAGGACAAAGAGTCAATGTCATGAAGAACCCTTATTGGGCATGTAGCAAATGTATTTAAGTCATAAGCATTGTCAAATAGCCCTACAACAACAAGCACCCAATCCTCTTCTTATGTCGACCTCTAAATGCACAATGGAACCCATGTCGGCTCATAAAATGAAGACACAATAGTTCACTATCTCATGTCGTCTTATTATGGAGATGAAACTAATATATATACCCTGTTAATCTTTGCATAAGAACAAGAACAGGAAGTCAAATTCTCTGAATTTTTCGAATGGGTAGAATGGTCTAAAATCCGCATTATAGGAGGACACAATATTGGATGCCTCTAAAAGTTCGTGGGTAATTACAGTCTCAATATCCTTGGTGGTGAAAATCTTGGCATAATTATAATGATGATCTCGGTGCAAGGAAAGAACATATTCCCTATCTCGGTATAGTTGTGATGATGAATATCTTAGTGCTTATCACTGTCTTGACATATTTTTGATGAAGAAGATTGAGGAGATACACTCTTGGCATACTCTCTAGACACTGATCACTGTCTCGACATAATTGTGATCCCACAATAATACACTCTCAGCATACTAGGCACAGTCATGATCTCGACATAATGGGAACCATGGTCTTAGTCATAATCTTAATGAAGACAATGTCATGATCAAGATCTCGGTGCATTGACGAAGACATGTAATCAAGATCATGATGAAGATCTTGATTAAGAAAAGGTAAATATAGAGACCTCGTTAACATTGTGATGATCTTAATGAGAGTGTAACAAAGGTCTAGGTTAAGGTACAACATTGGTGCAATTGTAATGACCTCTATGGTGCAATAATGATGACCTCAGTGAAGTAGCAGTGATGATGATGAACTCAACAATGACAAAGAAGAGGTTTGGTGTCTTGGTCTTGTAGTGTCCTAATAGGTCAAGGGTCATGGTCTTGGTATTCGTCGATTTAAATATCTATAAGAAGAATTTCGTGTGGGTTTTCCTTTCAAAGAGAAAGATTTTAGCCCTGCCAGAAAGCCAACATCTTGTGTTCTTTTCTCTTTTGTTTTGCGAGCTATTTGATGAACTAAGAAGACACACTCTAATAATATCAAAAGAATATTGTGCTAATAAGAAAACATTAAATACCTCACAAATAGTTATCACAAAGAGAATAATCTGATTAACCTTGACTTCCCTAGATTCTTCAACATGGTTTCAGAGCTAAGGTGCTGAAGTCCAAGGAAGGGCATAAAAGAGACACTCAAGTTTCAAGAAGGGAATCAAAGCAAGTTGAAGGTTATCAAGAGAAAAGTATCAAGATCTACAAGAATCAGTCTATAACAACAACCTAAAACTACCACAATAATTTCAACCTTGGATTAAATCCTTTCTATAAAAATTACAGTTTTGACAACTTAGATTCCCTTAACCTGATGGTAGCAGATCATCTACAACATAATACTCAGAAATAGGTCTCACTATACCACAATCATAGTTTGTATGGATAGTGCTCTATGTGGAATGAAGGTGTTTGTTGACGTAGTCACAGTAATACTAAGTGATAGGTCGCAATACTATAAGGAGATGATCATAGCAAGTGACCTCAATGCTCTATGGTTCTACATGATGCTGTAACTTCAATATAATGCTACAAAGGTTAAATTGTGTGATAGAAATAATAGTGTCATCTCAAGTTTATCAACATTTTTTTTAATCATAAGTATCATATGTATAATTCTAAGTAACTTAAAGGAAAGAAGGCAAGATTCCAATCGTTACATCAAGGATCTCATTTGGGGGAAGCATCAATGCATCTGCTTCAATGACTTTCAACATGATCAAGGTGACGATTTTATCTTCACATAACAAGTAAGTATTTTCATTAATAAATTTGGTAAAATGACTTCATGATTGCAGGATATATATAGGTTGGATGGGTCATCAAGGGTCCTTGCATGGAATAAGGAGGATTGTCATAATCCTCATAATATAAGAGAAGCCAGTGAACATATCAAGGAAAAAGGTCTCCTTTGAATTCATGGGAGGGACTCTTAAGGTCCTCTCATCCCTATGTAGCAAGAAAGGAAACATAAAAGAGATATATGAAATGATAGAAGATATACTCTCTGCAATGAAGTGAAGAAGGTCGTATCACTTAGACCCGGTTGAAGGTATTAAAGAATGAAGGGATATCTTAATAAGATCTCAATTGGGAGATCTGGGAGAGATGATGAAAATATAATCATCATTGTTTTAACTGATAAGTAAGGTAACAAATGTCCATGAACGATAAGGTTACCTTATTAGACAACTTGTGGTCTCTATGCTAGATAGAAAAAGACAAGTTGAGGGAAAAAGTGTTGAAGGTTAAAGGAATCAAGCATGTGCAGAAAGGAAAGAGAAGTTTGGTCCTCAAACAAGATAGAATAGTATAACCAAGATTCAATGCTATGGAAAGATTATGGAAAGAGTCTCATATCACTGGAAAGATGGAGGAAGTTGAAGAAAAGGGCCAAGGAAAGAGGGAGTAACGAATCTCTACTATGATTGAGATGGTATAACTCACAAAAGGGTCTTATCATAAGCTCCTCAATTTTTTATATGACCATGATAATAAGATGCATCATGACATCATGAAAGCATTAGAAACAATAGCTCATCACATGTCCATGGGAATCATGAAGGATAAAATCCATGGCAATCAAACATGAAAGGATATATCTCTTGAGAACCTCATTGGACATTGAAGGAAAGGAAGAAGTCATCTAGGATAAATCTCATCATAGATCAAGTCAAAAAGGAAACATCTGCCAGATAATAATATGAAAGATCCTCAAGATTCTATGATGGAATCTTCATCGGAGGGTTCACTAATCAAGAGAGGAAGCAAGTAATTCATCAGGAACTCCAACTTATGGAATTCATGGGATTATGGTATGATGATATGAGAAATAAAGCATATCAAGGGATTGAAGATCTTTTCAATCAAGGAAGTTGTTGGAAGAAGCCTAGATGACCTAAGGGTAAAATGAGGTATGTATTCTTGTGTTTAATATTATAATTTCATGTTGTATGGTTGTAGGTAACATGGATCATTACTTCTATCTTTAGAAGTATGATCAAAAGAAAAATGATCTCCTCCTCTAAAAGGATGCAGGAAGGCATAAGTCACACTAGATGAAATCAACATAATATGTCCTCATGTGAAGTATGAGGTGGTTGAATACAATGAAGAAACTCTGATTGAAAGCTCCTGGGAATTGAATGTGTGAGGAAGGAAGATATCATGAGATATGAAACCATGATGAAGGCAATCAACATCCAAAAGCCCAAGAATATTTGACTACGAAATCTCCCAGAAAGATATGAAGATTGTGTTGAAAGTCTAAAAAAGATGGAGACCCTTGACAATGGATATCTTTGGAGATGTGTCAACATGTATGTAGGATGTTGATACCTACAAGAATATGTCATGATGAAGATACATCTCGTAAGTTACTATTTTATTTAATGTTATATATTGATTTCTTGAATAAGATATGGATGAGTTCATGCAGGGCTATTGGCACAAGAGTTGCAAGTACAAGTACAACTAGCATTCATGTGGTGGTTGGAAATTCCTGAAAGAAACATGATGATGAAGAAGTAGCCATATGACTAAGGTTATAGATATGTATAAATAAGGCCACTTTCCATGAAGAAGGGAATGACATGACGAACCAAGAAGGAAAGTGGTGGATGGCTAATGCTCTACAAGGACGAAGCTTCACTGAATTTGTTGACATCAAGGAAAGAAATTGATCAAGTAGTTGAAGGACCCAAGAAGAAGAAGTTCCTGATTAATAAGAGTCCCTAGTTAAGAGGGAGCTATGACAAGTCCCTAATTGAGAGGGATCTCAGGCAAGTTCTTGGCCAAAGGGAATTTGGGTACATTTCTTGCAGGAATAGGCATATCTTCACTGGTTAAGAGGGAGAGATAGACACAACATTTTTGTCTTAACTGGGAAGAAATAATGGAAGGATTGGGTAATCATTTGGCATCTGATGCTCTTTTATGATGTGTAGGGAATCCAAGATAAGAGTAGGAAAGAGGACCGATATTCTTTGAGGGTTGGGAACTCGAGATATGAATAGTCTTAGAAGGTCATACTTAGTGAACACCCGGGTGGGTTTGTACCTTGAGAGACAATGATGAAGGTGTTTATAGTCATTGGCTCACAAACATTGTGCTATGATCTGATGAGAGATAGAGTTTTAATTCAAGGCCTTGATGTGGAAACAATGTTGGTTACTATGATGCTATACAGATGAGTTACCAATCTGATTCTTCTTATGAAGAATTCTTCAGATTGAGAATGACCAAGTATTATTATTAATACCTCCCTAGTTAAGAGGGAGTGTTGAAGAAAGGGTAACTAGGTTCATACTTCATAATGACATTGTAATTATGATTTTTGTAAACAAGAAAATGAATTTATTATTATGCTCGCTTCATGGGTTTCATGAGAAATAATTTTTGTGTGTAGATGGCTCCCATTGAGAGCCTTAAGATTTATTTTTAAAGGTTAAAGAGTCAAATCCATGAAGAGCCCTTCTTGGGAATGTATCAAATGTATTTGAGTCATAAACATTGTAAAATATCCCTCCAACGACAAGCACCCATGCCTCTTCTTATTTTGGCCTCTAAATGTACAAAGGAACTCATGTCGGCTCATAAAATGAAGACACAAAAATTCACTATATCATTTCATCTTATTATGGAGATGAAACTAATATATATACCCTGCTGATCTTTACATAAGAATAGGAACAGGAAGTCGTATTCTCTGATTTTTTTCGGATGGTTACAAGGGTCTCAAATCCACATTAGAAGATGACACACTATCAGATGCCTCTGAAGTTTCATGGGTAATTACAGTGAATAATTACAACCTCAATATCCTCGGTGGTGAAAGTCTCGACATATTTATAATGATGATCTCGGTGCAAGGAAAGAACATAGTCACTGTATCAGTATAGTTGTGATGATGAAGATCTCAGTGTTGATCACTATCTCATCATATTTTTGATGAAGAAGATTGAGGTGATACACTCTCGGAATACTCTCTAGACATTGATCATTGACTCAGCATAATTGTGATCCCACAGTAATAAACTCTTAGCATACTAGACACAGTCATGATCTCAGCATAATGGCAACCATGGTCCCATTCATAATCTTAACGAAGACAAGGTCATGATGAAGATTTTAGTGCATTGATGAAGACATGGAATCAAGATGATGATGAAAAAAAGGTCAGTATAGAGACCTCGTTGACATGGTGATGATCTTAGTGAGAGTGTAGCAATGATATAGGTGAAGGTAAAACAATGGTGCAACTGTAATGACCTCTATGGTGCAATAATGATGACCTTGATGAAGTAGTAGTTATGATGATGAACTCAATGGTGACAAAGAAGAGGTTTTGTGTCTTTGTCTTAGAGTGGCCTAATAGGTCAAGGGTCATGGTCTTGGTATTTGTCAATTGAAATCTCTATAAGAAGAATTTTGTGTAGGTTTTCCTCTCAAAGAATGAGAGGTTTTGGCCTTGGCAGAAAGCCAACATCTTGTGTTCTTGTCTCTTTTGTTTTGGTAGCTTTTTGATGAACTAAGAAGACACACTCTAATAATATCAAAAGAAGATTGTGCTAATAAGAAAAAGTAAAAATACCTCGCAAATAGTTATCATGAAGAGAATAATCTGATTAACCTTGATTTCCCTAGATTCTTCAACACGGTTTCAAAGCTAAGGTGTTGAAGTCAAAGGAAGGGCATAAAAGAGACACTTAAGTTTCAAGAAGGGCATCAAAGAAAGTTGAAGGTTATCAAGACAAAAGTATCAAGATCTACAAGAATAAGTGTATAAAAACAATCTACAACTACCACAATAATCTCAACCTTGGATTAAATCCTTTCTATAAAAATTACAGTTTTTAGAACTCAGATTCCCTTAACCTGATGAAAACGGATCATCTACAACATAATACTCATAAATAAGTCTCACTATACTACAACCATATTTGTATGGACAGTGCTCGATGTGGAATGAAGGTGTCCATTGATGCAATCACATTAATACTAAGTGATAGGTCTTGGTACTATAAGGAGACAATCATAGCAAGTGACCTCGATGCTCTATGGTTCTACACGATGCTGAAACTTCAATAGAATGCCACAAAGATTCAATTGTGTGATAGCAATAATAGTGCCATCTCAAGTTTATCAGCAGTTTTGTTAATCATAAGGATCAGATGTATAATTCAAAGTAATGTAAAGGCAATAAGGAAAGATTCCAATCATTACATCAAGGATCTCATCTAGAGGAAGCATCAATACATCTACTTCAAAGACTTTCAACATGATCAAGGTGACAATTTTATCTTCAAATGACAAGTAAGTATTTTCATTAATCAATTTGGTAACTTCATGATTGCAAGGAGATCTATAGGTTAGATGGGTCATTAAGGGTCCTTGCATGGAATAAGGAGGATTGTCATAATCCTCATAATATAAGAGAATTCAGTGAACATATCAAGGAAAAAGGTATCCTTTGAATTCATGGTAGGGAACTATTAAGGTAATCTCATACCTATGTATCAAGAAAGGAAACATAAAAGAGATATATGAAATGATAGAAGATATACTCTCTGAAATGCAGTGAAGAAGGTCATATCACCTAGACCTGATTGAAGGTATCAAAGAATGAAGGGATATCTTAATAAGTTTTCAATTGGGAGATCTTGGAGAGATGATAAAGAGATAATCATCATTGTTATAACTAATAAGAAAGGTAACAAATGTCCATGAACAAGAATATTATCTCATACGACAACTTGTGGTCTCTATGCTAGATAGAAAAAGACAAGTTGAGGGAAAAAGTGTTAAGGATTAGAGGATGCAAGCATGTGCAGAAAGGAAAGGGAAATTTGGTCCTCAAACAAGACAAAATAATATAACCATGATTCAATGTTGTGGAAAGATTATGGAAAGAAGCTCATATCACTGGAAATATGGAGGAAGTTGAAGAAAAGGGACAAGGAAAGAAGGAGTAACAGATCTCTACTATGATTGAGATGGTATCCCTCACAAAAGGGTCTTATCATAAGATTTTGATATGACCATGATAATAAGATGCATCATGGCATCATGAAAGCATTAGAAGCAAGAGCTTGTCACATCACCATGAGAATCATGAAGGATAAAATTGTTGACCTAGATTGTCATTGATGTCAATATGGCAATATTCTGGATGAGCAAACAATGATGGGAAGCCATTGGAAAGACATTGGAAACCATCGGAAGAGCTCATTGGAAGCTCAGAACATGAGCAGTCAAAGAAAAAATAGAGGAAGAAATTCAATGGAAGAAACAAAGAGGAACACGTAGCAGAGAAGCATAAACAACAGTATCGAAAGCCATAGGAAAGCCAAGTAAGTATAAGAGTGGGAGATTGAGGAGGATCCATATCGGGATCCAAAGAAGTCAATAGAGGAGCCAAAAGAGCGAAGGAGTATATAATATAGGCAGAAATCAAGAATACGGATGAAGAGTGAATGCACTTGGTTATATTCCAAAAAGTAGTTTTGAAATAGTGATAGTGGTATTCAGGCGGACTCAAGGCTGTAAGTGGTATTTAGGTTTGATCACCCGATACCATTCATTGACTAACGTGTGGTAGGAGAAGGAGAGAGGAAAATTTCCTTATCGGGTGAATAATCCTTGTGCACGTAGCTCACGCGATATCATTGTCAAGCGTTAGATCAAATGCATTGTGATCTACAGTGCAAGATCACTGAGCAACTTTGTTGGTCGAGTGTAATATCAACTGTCGGATGGGATGGTAAGATCTACGGTAGAGGATTGATCCGAAAAAGGAAAATATAAGAAAATGTGCATGTGCGGACCCGACGATATATACATCCAGGTGTATAAATAGTTGAAGTCTGGCTAAGTGTTTCAAAGTGGCATTTTCAGTGTATTTCATATGTATCCTTGTATTCCGGCTTTAAGCCTTGCCACATTAAAATATGTGATAGCGATATATATACGGACTCAACTCGACCATTTCAATATGGCTTAATATATTATCACATCCGTTGCATATCGCAAGCCTCTTATAAAGCCTTTCCACATTGAAAGTGTTGATTGCGATAATACATGGACTCGACGGATGTATTAACAACCGTTTAATATCATATTGTGTTTGCCTCATCGGAATTATCATATCATAAGTCTTAATGGTATGCCACATTGAAAGCGTTGATTGCGATATATATATGGACCCGACAGAGTTATTAAAGCAATTTAAAATAATATCGCGTTCAGGTATCGAGGAATTGGCTATGTTATGTGTAAATTTGTCGATTGCGATAAAGTTGTGAAGGAGCCATGAAGTTATATATGTGGGCGTAATGCATTTGAAGTCCGACCTTATGTGTTTGGAGGGTGCATTTTCCATGTATTTCCTTTGCATCCTTGTATTCCAATATATTGTATGGTCCTGGGTTTAAAAGGCTTAAGCCCTTGTCATATTAAAGCTGTGATTGCGATAAAAGGATGATGTGGCATGTGGGACCTTTTATATGGCTATAGTCTCTCTTAAATGGTTTCCATGAACAATTTATATGTATTGTATGAATATTAAAAAAGGGCCTCTCTGATATTTTTTAATATGCAACACTATTGTAATTCAGCCTCTCTTCCACATTAACGTGTCCTGTGTGTATTGATGGATTTGAAGAGACAGAGGAAGCCGGAGAGTGAGTGCAGGGGAAGCTGAAAGATCAAGCGAGCGTTGAGGAAGCCAAAGAGCTAGTGGAGAAAGGAAGACAAAGGTCAGGGGTATCAGGAATATAAAACGAAGAACAAGGAAAGTTTTGGGTTACTGGTGAACTATAAGAAAATAAAGGACGTCGAAGTTCTAAAAAAGGTAGAAGGAACAGGAGGACATAAGTAATTCATAGGCCCAATAGGGTTGGGAGTAGATAATTACAACCAAATAGATCCAGACGGTTTATAGCAGAGGGTTGGAGCCCTTGAGGTTGTTGCCTCAGAATTGAAAGGATTGGTGTCCTTAGGAGTTGGTGCTCCTAAATTCAAGGTTGGTGCCTTGACAAGACAGAGTTGGTGTTCTGGAGGTTGGAGCCTCACAAAGAGTCCAAGTTGGTGCTTGGAAAATAATTGAAACCATATATATATATATTGTACTTGAGTTATTGCAAATATCACATTAATAAAAGCAACTATTCTTGTTATCTACTTTTGTGTTCCAAATATAAATGTTTTTTAACTGATATACATAATAATTGGAAATAAATACTGATTCACCCCCATCCTCAGGATTTCCAACAATTGGTATCAGAGTCGGCTTCTTCATATCAGACTAACAGCTTCAAGAAGGATTCTTAGTCATGATGAGAAATCAAGAAGTGTTAGGAAGACCTCCTCTGTTCAGTGGCACAAATTTTGGTTTCTAGAAAAAGAGAATGTCCTATTACTTAATGTCCCTCGGACTTGAGGTTTGGAATTCAGTCTTAAATGAGTACATAGCTCTTTCCACTCTTCCAACAAATCAAGACGAGAGGAAAGTCTACGTTGCAAATGCAAAAGCCTTAAACTCCATCACTAATGGAATCATTGATTTTGAATTTACAAAAGTCATGAATTGTAACTCTACCAAAGCAGTATGGGATAAGCTAATTAGCTTATACGACGGGGACTCCAAAGTCAAGAAGGAAAAGCTTCAAACACATAGAAGGCAATTTGAAAGACTAAAAATGGATGATGAAGAAGATATTGCATCATACTTTCTTTGAGTAGCTGAAGTGATCAACTCTCTTAAAGGATTGGACGAAAACATTGAAGAAATCACCATTGTTCAAAAGGTCTTAAGATCTCTCCCAGACAAATTTGACTCCAAAGTAAGTGCCATAGAAGGAGTAAAGGATCTAGATACTCTCAAGATGGATGAAATCCATGGAATCCTCATTGCCTATGAGATGAGAAAAGGTTGCCCAAGTTCCAAAGATGCAGCATTCAAGGCCTCAAAATCAAAAAAGGGGAAAGAAAGGAATGTTAGTAGTGATGACTCTGATGTTGAATCCAAATTGGTGCAATTTGTACGAAGGCTGAAGAAAGGATCTAAGCTAAAAGGTAAATACCCTCTTATTTGTTTCAAATGTGGAAAAATAGGTCATTATGTTGCAAAATGTCCTCATAAGCATGATAGTGATGATGAAGAAAGTTCTAAAAGGATGGTATACAAAAAGAAAGGGTTCAATAAGAAGAATTTCCTCTCTAGGCAAGATGAGTCTGATGAAGATGAATTTGTAGTCATAAAAAAGAAATCAACTAACCAGTTCCCTCACCGCAAAGGAGGTAGTGAAGAATTAGATGAAGAAAATGACCATGTTGGAAGCCAAGAAGTATTATTTATGGCATTCACAAATGATGATGACTCAGGGCTAGATGGAAATGTAGATGAATTATTAATAAGTGTCATTGAAGAAAATGAGAAACTATGGAATAAAATTATTTCTCTTAAGGTAGAAAATGAGGAAATAAAAATAAGGGAAGATCTCTTGAAAAATAAGCTAAAAGAAAAAGAAAAATCTTGCGAAGAATGTGAAGCTGAAATAGTATCTCTGAGGAGGGAATTGGAGCAAGTTAAAGAGGGTTTGAAAAGCTCTCAAATACTTGACACTATCCTAAATAATCAAAAACCTCAACATGATAAATCTGGAATAGGTTTTAGAGGAGAATCATCAAGTACTAAGAATAATGCGAAAAGCTATGCCAACATACTTTTTTAGCAACCCAAAAGAAGAAGATTGTTTCATCAAAGGCTCATCCTAGATCCAAAGAATGAAGAGAGAGTAACTCCAAGGAAGAATGTTGATTCGAATCATGGATGTTACAACAGATACAAAACAATATTTCATCAAAGGCCCATCTCAAATTCAAAGAATGAGGCGGGAGTAACTCCAAGGAAGAATGCTAATTCAAATCATGGCTATTACAACAAGTACAAAACTATCTTTTTTGGGCATTTTTTCTATTGTAAAAATTTTGGTCATCAAGCTAGACATTGCATGGCTCGTAAGAATGAAACACCAAAATTGAAGGATCAAATAAACAAACCATATGGCCCCAAAGGGCAAGGACAAATCAAGACCTACAATTATTTTGATCCCTTGGCCAAATTTGATTTGATTTGCTCATTATGTAATAATAATGGACACAATGAACAAAATTTCCCACTCAAAAGAGGAAAAACAAGATGTGAGAATCCCAACATGGATAAATTTGGCCTAGCTCTATGTGCTCAAAATAATGAAAATCATTGGTTTGTGGATAGTGGGTGCTCCAGACAAATGACAGAGGACAAAAGGAAGTTTATCTCATTGAAAAAAAAGGAAGGAAATGTATCCTTTGGAAGTGGATCTACCAAAATTGCTGGAAAATGAACTGTTACTCTTATTAATGGAAAAGGAAAAGCTCAAAATGCTTTGCTAGTAAACGGGCTCAAACACAACTTCCTGAGTGTTAGCCAAATCTGTGGTCAAGGGCATAATGTTGTCTTTAGCACCAAATACTGTGAAATAAAGAACTCTTCCTCAAGGGAACTTGTGGGGAAAGGGGTTAGAACACCAGACAACATCTACATTTTGAATAAGATTCAAGAAGACAAATGCTACTTAAGTCAAACAGATGAAAGTTGGTTGTGGCACAAGCGACTTGGACATACAAGCTTCGATAACTTGATCAATATCAACAAGATTAAAGTAGTATGAGACATTCCAAATTTATTCAAACTGAATCAAGGAATATGTGGTGCATGTCAACATGGAAAGCAAACCAGAACCAACCACAAGACCAAGGAGTTTTCTACATCAATGTAGAATTTTATAGAAATTTTCCTACAAATTACTTAGCTTTGATACCATGTAGAAATTTTTCTACAAATCAGCTAGCTATGATACCATGTAGAAATTCCCACCTGTAGATCACCTGATAATGCAATGTACTAAAGTAAAACACTTGATCTACTTCTACAAAAAATTTAGCGGAAGCTTAATCGAACATGAACAACATCAATAAGAACACATATAATTGATAAGAAGGGATCAATCACACATAACACAAAAATATTTACCCAAGGAAAGCACCAGCCTAAAACCCCATCTATGTATTATCATACAAGTGGAAATATAACCAGTATTACAAAAAGAATTAGCTCAAAATCTATCCTGCTCCCTCTGCAATACCTTTGCTACTCATACACAATCAAATGCTTCTCACAAAACTTCTCCTCTGCCCTCCAAGCCTCCTATTTACATGTGCAGTTTTCCTTGGGGTCTAGTGCTACCACCTATGTGAATTGGCCTCTTCACACACTCACTAACCTCTTATCTAACTGCACAAACCTGAAGGAGATAAATCCTCATCATGGATGAGCTTCCTTTATAGGAAAAATATTCATCCAACTTATAGTAAACTATCCCTTCTCTAATCTCAACTGGGTGTCTGTCAAAACTGAAATGCATCAGTTATCCATGAGTGAATACACAATTATTTGAAAATAATAGTTGTCACATGCATGCAAGCATCAACAAAATATATCTCATTAATTTAACAACTTGTTAAATTAATCTAACTGAACTTGACTAAGTTAAACTAAGTCAACTAATCCTCTCAATATAGAACTCATCCTTAATTCCTCAATCAATGGAGCAAATCAAGGACACATTCCCCAATCAGTGGAGAAATAATTGCATGTTCTCACAAAGACTTCAAGATTTCTTTTCCTTAACTAATTAACTCATGGAGAATTAATTAATTAATATTCCAAATTGCTGGTATGACCAAATTCGAATTTATTTCCTATAGATAGACTAGGGACTGTTATAAATAGGAAGGGACCTAGAAATGCTATTTTTAGAAGATGTTATTTTTAGCTGTTTCACCTCTCACCCAAGGTGGTTAAAATGCTCATTGGCCAAACTTCTATTTTTAGAAGTGCTATTTTTAGCAGCTTTATTTTTAGCACTTTCTAAATTTAGCATTTCTTATTGCACACTTTCAACACTTCCTCTCAACAAGAAAGGCTTCCTCTCGAACCCGATCCTGTAACTTTGGAATGTTCTGCATGCAACACATCTACCAAGTGAAGTTTCTCCAACAACACTCATAACAAAAAAACTCCCAACTGACCACTTTGTTGGTTAGAAACATACTCTGATGCTGAAGCTCTACCTGTTGCTGACAAGTGCTCCCTCTCTGACCTCTACGCTACTGCAACATCTCCATGCATCTCGCACCATTGCACCCTTCTCTATGCTACCCTGCACTATGCAACACACTTGTGCCTCTCGCATTGTTGCAGCCTGCATGCTCTGTGTTGTCCTAGGATTCCCTGCACTGTAGCTCTCTCTGCCACTCCATCTGCATCTGTCTCTACCCAATCAGTCAGTTCCTGCTACTCCACATCAGGGCTCTTGTAGTAAGGTCTCATCCAAGAGGTTGGGTACCTCAAGGATATTGCCCCTCCTCCTTGGGACGATCACTCCACATCGCCCCACCTCCTACCTAGAGATATGCATGCATGTGATCCCTCTGCCCACCTGGCTCGAAGTTTCCCCCTACTGGAGGTCTCTGCATGAGTATATGTCTCTACTCAATCTCCTCTCAGCTTCCCCTATTGTGGCTGCTCCACAACCTCCTGAAGCTACTGCACCAATCGTGGCTCCTTCATAATTGTCTAAGACTTCTTCTGGCTCTGCATGTTGAAAAGTAATTTACTCTCCCTCTCAACCACCAAGTATCTAACCTTTTCCTTGCTCCTCAAGGCTTTGCATGCATCTTGTACCTCAAGTGCATAAGGTTCTTGGCTAGCACACCAATCTATTTCCACTTTCTCGCTGTCATGAAATTTTCTAGAAAAAGAGCTGATTTTAAATCAGCGATATGTCCCTCATCCGAACTCCGATTCAACCAATTTTTTATTTTATTTTATTTTTTAGTATTTTTCCGCAAGGAATCAAAATATATTATTTATTTATGAAAATTTTTTATAGAAATTTTCAGATCTGCTCTGCAAACTCTCGGCCCAAAACTTAAAACTTTGAAATCTCCTCTGAGTATATTGTTCTCTCCTTGATCACCTGTGCTCTGATACCATGTAGAATTTTGTAGAATCTTTCCTACAAACCAGCTAGCTTTGATACCATGTAGAAATTTTTCTACAAATTGGCTAGCTCCAATACCATGTAGAAATTCCCACCTGTAGACCACCTGATAATGCAATGTACTAAAGAAAAACACTTGATCTACTTCTACAAACAATTAGTGTAATCTTAATCGAACATGAGCAACATCAATAAGAACAAATATAACTGATAAGAAGGGATCAATCACACATAACACAGAAGAGTTTACTTGGGGAAAGCACCAACCTAAAACCCCATCTCTGTATTATCATACAAGTGGAAATATAACTAGTATTACAAAAAGAATCTGCTCAAAATCCATCCTGCTCTCTCTGCAATACCTCTGCTGCTCATAGACAGTCAAAGGCTTCTAAAAAACCTTCTCCTCTACCCTCCAAGCCTCCTCTTTCCTTGTGCAGTTTTCCTTGGGGTTTAGTGTTGCCACCTGTGTGAATTGGCCTCTTCACACACTCACTAACCTCTTATCTAACTGCACAAACCCGAAGGAGATAAATCCTCATCATGGATGAGCTTCCTTTATAGGAAAATTATTCATCCAACTAATAGTACACTATCCCTTATTTGATCTCAATTGGGTCTCTATCAGAACTAACATGCATTAGTTATCCATGAGTGAATACACAATTATCTGAAAATAATAGTTGTCACATGTATGCAAGCATCAACAAACTATATTTCATTAATTTAACGACTTGTTAAATTAATCTAACTGAACTTGACTAAGTTAAACTAAGTCAACTGGTCCTCTCAATATAGAACTCATCTTTAATTCCTCAATCAGTGGAGCAAATCAAGGACACATTCCCCAATTAGTGGAGAAATAATTGCATGTTCTCACAAAGACTTCAAGTTTGATTTTCCTTAACTAATTAACTCATGGAGAATTAATTAATTAACATTCCAAACTGTTGGTAATACCAAATTCGAATATAATTCCTATAGATATACCAGGGATTGCTATAAATAGAAAGGGACCCAGAAATGTTATTTTGAGAAGATGTTGTTTTATCAGTTTTACCTCTCACCCAAGGTGGCCAAAATTCTCATTGGCCAAACTGCTATTTTTAGAAGTGCTATTTTTAGCAATTCTATTTTTAGCACTTTCTAAATTTAGCATTTCTTGTTGCACACTTTTCAACAATCAAAGCCTTTGGAGATCATCCATGCTGATTTATGTGGACCAACTAGAACTCTAGCACTCCAAGGAGAAAGGTACTTTTCTTTATTTTTTGATGACTATACTAGAATGATGTGGATATATTTCATAAAATACAAATCCGAAGCATTTAAGTGTTTTAAGAATCTTAAAGCTCTTGTAGAAAATGAAAAGGATTCAAATATTAAGTGCCTCAGAAATGATAGAGAGGGAGAATTCACATCAAAAGAATTTAATGAATTCTATAAAATACATGGAATTAAAAGAGAACTCTCTACTGCCAGAACACCCAAGAAAAATGGGGTAGTTGAAAGAAGAAACCAAACAGTTCAAGAAATGGCTAGAATAATGTTATTATCAGCTGACTTAAAGCCAAAATTCTGAATAGAAGCAGTCGGGACAACTTTCTATACCCTGAATTGAACTCAATTAAGACCAAATAATGAAAAGACTCCTTATGAATTATGGAAAGGAAGACCTACTTCAGTGAAATATTTCAAGATTTTTGGAAGCAAGTGCTTCATAAAAATCGATGATGGCTCACTAGGAAACTTGATTCTCGGGTTGAAGAAGGGATCTTCCTTGGATATTCTACATGGATCAAAGCCTACAAGTGCTACAATAATCGACTACGAAAAATAGTGGAAAGCATTGACGTAAAGATTGGTGAAGATCTTCCAGAAAAATAAATTGAAGAACATGAAGTTGATCCTCTCATTGAAGAAGAAGAACTTGAAAAAGAAGAAATAGATCAAGAAAAACCCAAAGAAAAAGAACCATCTCAAACCCCTTCAAAGATGAAGTTTCTCCAAAAATATCTCCCAAAAGAGAAAATTATTGGCAATGTAGATGAAGGGATGCAGACACGAAGAAGAATGATAAGTACACCAAGGAAAAGTGATGTTGCTCTTCTATCCATGATAGAACTAGAAACTTTTACTCAAGCAAG
Organism: Pinus taeda; assembly: GCA_000404065.3. Classification (NCBI taxonomy): domain Eukaryota; kingdom Viridiplantae; phylum Streptophyta; class Pinopsida; order Pinales; family Pinaceae; genus Pinus; species Pinus taeda. The sequence goes on along the minus strand of APFE031741681.1, from coordinate 314,170 downwards.
TAAGGATCCTCATTGGGTAAAAGCCATGGAAGAACAAATGTCTCAAATTGAGAAGAATGAGACATGGGAGCTAGTACCTCATCCAAAGGACAAAAACATAATAGGAACCAAGTGGGTATTCAAAAACAAAATGAATGAAGATGGACAAATCATCAGAAACAAGGCAAGGCTTGTTTGTAAAGGATATTCACAAATTGAAGGAATTGATTTTGAAGAAACATTTGCACTAGTAGCTCATGTGGAAGCTATTAGGATGTAATTTGCATTTGATTGCTCAAAAGGATTCAAAATCTATCAAATGGACGTAAATTCAACATTCTGAATGGGGAAATCAAGGAAGAAGTCTACATGGAGCAACGAGAAGGGTTTAATCTAACATAAGGAAAAGACTTTGTTTGTAAGTTGAAAAAGGCACTATATGGGTTGAAACAAGCTCCTAGAACTTGGTACGCAAGATTGGATCACTATCTACAACAACAAGGCTTCAAGAAGGGGGTGGCAGGAAGTAATCTCTACATAAAGACAGATGAGGATAAGTTACTACTCACACTTGTTTATGTTGATGATTTGATTTTTGCTAGTAATAATGATGAGATGAACCATGAGTTTTTTCAAAATATGTCAAAAGAGTTTGAGATGTCAGTGATATGAGAGTTATCTCACTTTCTTGGATTACAAGTATCTCAAACCATGGCATACATGTTTATATCTCAAGCCAAATATCTTAAAGAAACTCTTAAAAGATATGGAATGGAAGACTATGCACCCATGAGCACACCTATGACCACAAGTTGCAAATTGATAAAAACTGATGACTCCCCTCTAGTAGATGCAACTCATTACAGGTTAATAATTGGAGCCTTTTTGTACTTAACTACTATGAGACCTGACATCATGTAAGTAGTAGGAATGGTGGGAAGATTTCAATCAACTCCTAAACAATCCCATTTGTTTGTTGTGAAAAGAATTCTCAGATACCTAAAAGGAACTCCTGATTTCGGTCTCTGTTACCCTAAGAGCTCAACTCTTACCTTGACTGCATACACCAATGCTGGTTGGGCTGGAAGTGTTGATGATCGGAAAAGTACTAGTGGAAATGCATTCTTCCTGGGAGATTGTTTAGCATCTTGGCTCAGCAAAAAATAGACATCCATATCACTATCTTCAGCTGAAACTAAGTATATAGCTGCCGTAGATTGTTGTACTCAAATACTATGGATGAAGGAAGCTCTAAAAGATGTCAACATCGGTACAAATCAACCAACTACCATCTATTGTGATAACACAAGTGCGATCATCCTCAACAAAAATCCAGTGATGCACTCAAAGACCAAACATATACTAATCAAGTATCATTTCCTTCATGAACAAGTAGCTGAACAAAACATCCTCTTGGATATATAAATACTAAGGAGCAGATCGCTGATATTTTCACAAAACCTCTTCCTCGAGAAGCATTTGAACATCTTCATCAAAAGATGGGAGTTATCTCTTTAGCATCATGTAAGTTCATTCATAAAGATGTTGCAGGATAGGGGGAATAGTTCGATAGGGGGAGTCACTAAGCACTCCTTTGCCATTGATGTCAAAGGGGGAGAGAGGAAGAATATTGCCATCAATAACAAAGGGGGAGATTTTTGACCTAGATTGTCATTGATGTCAATATGGAAATATTTTGGATGAGCAAACAATGATGGGAAGCCATTGGAAAGACATTGGAAACCATCAGAAGAGCTCATTGGAAGCTCAGAACAGGAGCAGTCAAAGAAAATCCAGAGGAAGAAGTTCAACGGAAAAAACAAAGAGGAACATGTAGCGGAGAGGCATAAACAGTGGTATTGAAAGATATAGGAAAGCCAAGTAAGTGTAAGAGTGGGAGATTGACGAGGAGCCATATTGGGATCCAAGGAAGTCAATAGAGGAGCCAAAAGAGCGGAGGAGTATATAATATAAGCAGAAATCAAGAATACGGATGAAGAGTGAATGCACATGGTTATATTCCAAAAAGCAGTTTTGAAATAGTGATAGTGGTTTTCGGACAGACCCAAGGCTATAAGTGGTATTTAGGGCTGATCACCTAATACCATTCATCAACTGACGCGTGGCAAGAGAAGGAGAGAGGAAACCTCCTTATCAGGTGGGTAATTCTCATGCATGTAGCTCACCCGATATCATTTTCGAGTGTTGGATCAAATGCATTTTTATCTACGGTGCAAGATCACAGAGCAGCTTTGTTGGTCGGGTGTAATATCAACTATTAGATGAGATGGTAAGATCTACAGTGGAGGATTGATCTGAAAAAGGCAAACATCAGAAAATGTGCATGCGCAGACCCGACAATATATATGTTCAAGTGTATAAATAGTTGAAGTCCAGCTAAGTGTTTCGGAGCGGGGGTTTCGGTGTATTTCATATGTATCCTTGTATTCCGGCTTGAAGCCTTGCCACATTAAAATATGTGATAGCGATATATATATGGACCCAACTAGACTATTGCAATATGGCTTAATATATTATCGCATCCATCACATATCGCAAGCCTCTTGTAAAGCCTTGCCACATTGAAAGTGTCGATTGTGATAATACATGAAGCCGACGGATGTACTAATAACCTTTTAATATCATATCGCGTCCGCCTCATCGTAATTATCATATCATAAGTCTTAACAGGATCCCACATTGAAAGCATTGATTGCGATATATATATGGACCTTGTTAGCGCTTGAAATTTCACCTCAGGCTGAGAAAGGTAAACCTCAAGGCTACATCAAACCATTTAGCCTCGTAGCTAGCCCTACGGGGCAGGAGAAGGCTCTCTCCGGTCTATCTCGGAAGATCACCAATAGATGAGATGACCAATAAGGTAACACTGATATTAGGCTAGTAAACTGATTAAAGAGTTGATTTGGGGTTTTTAGGGTTTTTGGTGGCAAATTGAGGGGATGGAAATTTTGGGTGCGGGGATTGGACACAGTTTCTGCAAGGGGTTCTTTGGGGCGAGGTAGGAGACAGTATTGATGCCTTTAACTGAAGTGGATGGTCAGGAATGACAGGTGAGGAGCTAAGGAGAGCAAACAATAACTTTGAATTCTCCTTAAACAGTAGAAAACATTGAAATTAAACAAACTTAAAAGCAGAGCATGCAAGCATGAATTCTTACTTTAACACTTCATTTTTTTAATGTGCAGAAGTAAAGAAAGGAAATGAATCACATAAAAAAGCTTACAAGAACATTGAGAAACACACCATGAACACATGAGTCCACAAGAATCCCAAAGAGGAATGCAAAACCCTGGTCTTCCTTAGCCAAAAATTGCAGAGATACAGTGAAATAATACAATGATAGCTTCTCCCTCAAGAGTCCAACCTTTCAACCTCTGAAAATGACTAAGAAAATACATAATATAGGCAAGCTAACACCTTTCCTTGCCTCTAGGGGTCGAGCTCATCCTTCTAGGAGCTGTTTCAACCACTTCTAAACTTAGCACTAAAATCTAGGTAGTCAAAACAACTTGCCTCTTTAAACTTGGAAACCAATTCATTCATTAAATGTTTGTTATTTCATGCATGAATCTTCTAGAAGAGGTAAATGAGTGTCATGGTAACATGAAAATACATTAATTACAGCAAAGAGGGTGAAAAATCCCATCTCAAGTCAAAACTGGTCAAAGCTGGGCGAATTCCTGAGCTGTAGATGAATTTCCTGTGAAAACTGCCCAACATGTCGTGCGCCTCTGCCTGACATGTCGCGCGCCTTTGGAGCCATGTTTGGGGCACTTGTAGGTGGAAAAATTTGGCAAGCGTAGGCTTGTTTGAAATTTCTGTGAGTCTACTTTCCAACCCAACTGGAATTTTTGGATTTGGAGTTCATTTTCCCTGTCAAAAATCAATTCTCCCAAGACAGCTTTCTGCAGTTCAAAAAGGTAGCAGAAAGTCAAATTTTGCATGTTTTTTGACTTTTTGGAGGCCCAAAACATGACAAAATCTCAAGTCCATCCATGTGCATATGTAACTTTGCATGAAATATCTGGAAATGCTGAGTTTTTGTCAAATGGAGTTGCCGGGACGACGTGTCTCACCGGGGGTGAGACGCCTTAATGAGGAAAAACCTGTAAATTACCAAAAAATACTAAAATTACCCAAAATGCTCAAAATTTCTTGGGATTTGTGCTGTCGCTGAGCTATTTAGTGCTATGCTCCTTCAAGGAAGCCTCGGCCAAGATACGAAGGGGATCGGGCCTTTTTCTCCATTTTAGTGCCTTTTCCAACCGCCTTGGAAGCACTTTCATCTTTGCCTTGCACACGTGCATCCGTGCCCAATAATGATTTTTCATGTTCCTCAGCAGTTTGTTATTTTTATTGGCCTTAGCCAACAGCCTTTTCAAATGAGCATTGTCCCAAATAAACATAGATTCTTGATCTATGGGTCTCAAGTCACCGAGTCTCCTACGAGCCAATTCCCGATCTTCACGAATCTTCTGCAGCTCATATAGCTTGTGCTCATCCTCCAACTGTTTGTTTCGCTGCTCTAAATAGTTGATTATCCATTTTTCCATCAATAATTTCGTTTGCAGCGACTGAATCTCGGTACTTTTCTCTCGGATGATATCCTTGAGCTCTGTGCTAGGAGAACCGGCATCAAGATCAATAACTGGATCACCTGACAATCTCTCCTCAATCATGGGCTGCTTGCCCCTCTCTGATGCTTGTGCTGTTGTTGGAAACGAGACCCCTTCCACCTGGCGTGGAGAAAGTACTCGTCAAGCTGCTGCAAATAAGGCCCCTGGGCCTTTCTGATAGGTGACCAGAGGTGAGGAGCTGACATGTCTAGTGACAGGGATGTCATGCTGATGTGATGGTCCTCCCTCCTCGTGAACAACCTCAGGATGTGGCGGTGAGGGAATGAAGAAAATGATTACAAGGGGAAAAACGATGAAACATCAATAAACCCTAGCACCTTTTACAAATTTATAAATAGCCATATGGATTTTTTCTTCTTGCCCAATTTGATCATTACAAGCACATTCATGATGTTTCCCAACTAATCCAGCAGCTATTCACAAGTTTGAAGGGCCTACCTCAAGCAATTTGATGAAGTAAAGGAGGCTTGAGTAATTCTGAAATGAGCTGGTAGAAGCTAGCTTGACATGTCACGCAGCACGCCCAACAAGTCGCGCCCCTCTCAACATGTCGCGCCCGTTGCAAAATTCCACTATGTGAGACCCTCTGACATGTCGCGCACCTCTCAACAAGTCGCGCACCTAGCTTGACATGTTGCGCTTTTTCAGGAGGCTTTTGGAGGCCTCCCTGGTGTTGGAATTGGGCACAGGATAGCTCGTTGGAAAGGTCTTTGAGTCTAATTTCCAACCCAACTAGAATGTTTCAATTTGGAGTTGATTTGACCTGTCAAAAATCAAATCTCCCAAGACTGGTCAAAAAGTGCCAAATGAGGCTGCCTCAAGGAAGAGTGCTGTTGCAGTCAACTTTTGAATGCCTTCCTCAACCCCAAATTTAGCTCATGATAGCTCATTGGAAAGAGATTTGTGTCTAGTTATCATTTTACCCATCAAGAAAATCATTTGGCCAACCAAGCGAGGAGAAAACGTGATTTTCCCAAGGTCACATCAGAGGTGTCTTTGATTCTCCGGAGGCAACGGTATTCTTGACATTTCTCTCAAACCATGACACCTGTGCAAAAAGTGAAGGAGGTTTTTATTCTTTGGCATGTTTTGGAAAAAAAAATCTCTTAGTTTCCCAAAATTCATCTTTTATTTCTCTGGAACATTATTTGAGTGCGACTTGTCCCGATGTGTGAAACAAGGAATTTTGTCGAAATGAAGCGAAATGAAGGGGATAGGGGGCTTCTAAATTCTTGGGGAAATTTTTGGGAGTGGGGAGGGATGTTAGTAAGCAGGGGAAAGTAGAATCGCAGAGATTGAGTGAGGGGAAGGGGTCCAAAAGGGAAAATCACAAGCCAAACCTAGAAAATTGCCAAGTTGTAGCTAGAAACTAGGGTTTGTGCAAAAATGAGGAATTTGGCGGATCTAAGGGATGGGAAGTGTTTGATAAGGTACATGAAGGATAGGGGAAGGTGTATGAACATCAGGAAACAAGTTTTGCCGATTATTTGACCATCCGAGAGAAAATGGCTTCAAAACCCTAGGAGAGGGAAATGACCTTGCCTGGGCGCAACTGAAGCATGAACAAGACGTAAAATGACTCATTAGACACTGACATGATAATGACAACCCTATGAATGATGATAGAGTCAGCTGAAATGATGACATGGACTGCCATTTGGACAACTTTTGAAGGAGTGAAAGCAAACCCTAGACCTAATGCCTAGTGACCAAATTTTGCTTGAAGACTCACTGAAATGACAAAATTTGACCTTGACACTTCAAATTCACTTTGTAAGAGCACATTTGATCACT
>APFE031741681.1:296293-306322 GCA_000404065.3 Pinus taeda | reverse complement strand
TTTCATTCATCACCTGATCAAGTGAAATGAAACAAACAATGCAACCAAGTAAGTATCTCATCTGCTGTTTGAAATCTCTGCAAGTTCTCACTTATGACCAACAAGAGAGAACTACTGAAAGGCAACTCCCATGACAACTTAGAAACAGATCCATTGAATGATATGAAGTCTATGTCTGCCTCCAAAAACACTACATAAGGATCATGAAATTCAAGCACACTGGAACTTAGCTCATCTAATAGATTACTTCTCGTTTCCTCATACCATGAACACAAACTTTGATCTGAGCCTTGTGACGAGACCTCTGCTAAAAATGACAAAGAAACTGGCTACCGGATCAAATTCATATCAGCACATGTTTCAAGCTCACATGTAGTTAATGGAGAAAGACTTTGACTGCAAACCTTGTCCAAAACATCAGCTATTGGATCATAAAAAACTTGAAAAGACTCCTGCAATGCATCCATTGAAAATGTATGACATCCTTCTAGCTGTTCATCTTTTTGTTGAGAGATTTTATGAAGATTCTGCCTTATAAACTCAAATGCTTCGAAACAAAAGGGTATAGAATCTTCCGGCATGATCAAATCATCTTCCACAGCTTCATCTGTAATCTGCCCTTCAATTTCATTTGGTGGCTGCAAGTCTGATGCTACAGGCTGCTCAAGAATTTTGGTGTCTGTCTCATCCTCAACATTAACACTAAGAAATTGCTGATTTGTTATAGGCTGTTCATTTGAAGATTTACTATGCAATCTACCCTTCAAAAACTGAAATGATTCAAAACAGAATGGTACGGAGTCACCTTGAATCATTAAATCATGTGTGTGCACTTCCATGTCTTCAGCTGCAACTTGACAATTAATGGCTTTCGGGGGTTGCAAATCTGAATATGAGAAGTCTTGTACATGGTTCTCATTGCTCTCAATATGTTTCAAATCAAGACTTGTTGACATTTGATTTCTGATTGCATGGTAGTTATCTCCGACGAACTGAAACGAATCAAAACAAAGAGGCAAAGATCCTTCATTTACTTCAAAATTTGTTGCACTTTCCTCGTCACTGTCATAGCTGATATGTGATGGCTGAACATTGTATTCAAACTGCTGAAAATGAACTTTTTCCTCCCACCAACTAGTTGTTGATTTGTCTGTAAGATTAGCTTTTGTTTGGATAACATAATCATCATCATACTCATCAAACTGAGGCAATTCATCATCAAACATACACATCATATCAACAACTCTCTCTTCGCCAAAGTGATCTACAAAACAATCATTATCAGATCTATGACAACTAGGATAAGAAACAAAATGTTTTGGAGCAGCAACTTGTTCTTCTTCAATCAGTGAGCCATGAGCTAGAACATCATAATCATTCCTTGCATTAATCTTGTCCATCATCTTTTCTACTGCACTTACCAAAATGTCAAGTTTCTCCTCTAGAGATGTTGATTCGATCGGATCTATGTTTTTCATCTCTTCTTCTTTCAACTTTGCCCGTCGGATCAGCAAGTGAGCCTCTACATTTACTGCACTATTTTGCATCTCGTGAGGTGTTGCAATATCCCTTTCTCTCAACTGAAACTCCATCTCCGGATCAAAGGCACCCGGATAGTGCAAGAGAGCAGATCTAGGAGTAAGGGTGCCCCTATATCAGCTTGCATTGAATAATAAACTGGTGTAAACTGGCGGGACAACTCGTCTGTACTGTCTCCCCTGGCAATCTTTTCAGCTGGTTATACTCTTCTACAATCAAGAAAAGGTTTTGTCCGATCATCCACATGTCGAGAAAAACTTTGATGAACTGTTGGAAATCTGAGATGCTTGCATCAGGCAGGGTTTTGAACCAACTCTTCACTTTGGCTTGCAAAGAAAGAGCAAAAAGCCTAATACTAACATCTTCATCATCAATTTCAAAAAGATCTAGAAAATTCTCAACATTCTGCACATGTTTCTCAGCGCTGACATTCTTACATTCACCATCAAACCTCTGCAAGTATAGATCATAATTTTTGGGGAAAGCATGAAGAACAGAAGGTAAAACAAGAGGTTTATACCGATCTGGAATTTTACAAGGTGTAGGGGTATGTACAATAGGTATGGAATTAGTCTTGGTTGCTTGGGGCTCATCAATTTGAAGATGGTCATCACAAAATTCAGAAAAAGGATCTTGATCAAGCTCAAAGGCATGCAAATCTTTGGTTTTGACACTTTTCAAAGGGAAAGAATCAACTGCAGGCCGAGGATCTCTTCTCAAGCATAGTATACTTTGAAAAGCCTTCTTTACATTCTTGGGAAAAGAGAAGAAATAATTTATGACAAAGAACAAAATTTCTTGGATGCAATTCCAACTTGAATACCTGATCTGTCCATGTTGTCCTTTCATGTTTCTACTGGTCGGGATCATCCTCTAGTGGAGTCTTTGGATCTGATCTCAAAACTGATTTAGAGTCGCCAGGTGAATGATTTCATCCTGTCAAGTGTCTGATCGGTGTCCACCATCAACAATCAGATCTGAACTTGATACATGTACTGGGGTGAAATGCAAATGAAATGCTATGTTCACAAGCTCACGGAGATTGACTGAAGCAACGTTTATCTACTAATGTTGATGTAAAACAAGAGCGTGCTCGAAGGCTACCTGGCGTATCTTCAGACTCCGTCTAAGACTTATGAAACAAACATGTCAATGAGAAAACGATAAGTTTATTCTCCCCAGTATGGTCGCCAGTATGTTAGCGCTTGAAATTTCACCTCATGGCTGAGAAAGGTAAACCTCAAGGCTACATCAAACCATCTAGCCTCATAGCTAGCCCTACGGGGCAGGAGAAGGCTCTCTCCGGTCTATCTCGTAAGATCACCAATAGATGAGATGACCAATAAGGTAACATTGATATTAGGTTAGTAAACTGATTAAAGAGTTGATTTGGGGTTTTTAGGGTTTTTGGTGGCAAATTGAGGGGATGGCAATTTTGGGTGCGGGGATTGGACACAGTTTCTGCAGGGGGTTCTTTGGGGCGAGGTAGGAGACAATATTGATGCCTTTAACTGAAGTGGATGGTCAGGAATGACAGGTGAGGAGCTAAGGAGAGCAAACAATAACTTTGAATTCTCCTTAAACAGTAGAAAACATTGAAATTAAACAAACTTAAAAGCAGAGCATGGCAAGCATGAATTCTTACTTTAACACTTCATTTGTTTAATGTGCAGAAGTAAAGAAAGGAAATGAATCACATAACAAAGCTTACAAGAACATTGAGAAACACACCATCAACACATGATTCCACAAGAATCCCAAAGAGGACTGCAAAACCCTGGTCTTCCTTAGCCAAAAAGTGCAGAGATACAGTGAAATAATACAATGATAGCTTCTCCCTCAAGAGTCCAACCTTTCAACCTCTGAAAATGACTAAGAAAATACATAATATAGGCAAGCTAACACATTTCCTTGCCTTTAGGGGTCGAGCTCATCCTTCTAGGAGCTGTTTCAACCACTTCTAAACTTAGCACTAAAATCTAGGCAGTCAAAACAACTTGCCTCTATAAACTTGGAAACCAATTCATCCATTAAATGTTTGCTATTTCATGCATGAATCTTCTAGAAGAGGTAAATGAGTGTCATGGTAACATGAAAATACATTAATTACATCAAAGAGGGTGAAAAATCCCATCTCAAGTCAAAACTGGTCAAAGCTGGGCGAATTCCTGAGCTGTAGATGAATTTCCTGTGAAAACTGCCCAACATGTCGCGCGCTTCTGCCTGACATGTCGCGCGCTTTTGGAGCCATGTTTGGGGAACTTGAAGGTGGAAACATTGGGCACGAGTAGGCTTGTTGGAAAGGCCTGTGAGTCTACTTTCCAACCCAACTGGAATTTTTGGATTTGGAGTTCATTTGCCATGTCAAAAATCAATTCTCCCAAGACAGCTTTCTGCAGTTCAAAAAGGTGGCAGAAAGTCAAATTTTGCATGTTTTTTGACTTTTTGGAGGCCCAAAACATGACAAAATCTCAAGTCCATCCATGTGCATATGTAACTTTGCATGAAAAATCTGGAAATGATGAGTTTTTGTCAAATGGAGTTGCCGGGACAACGCGTCTCACCGGGGGTGAGACACGTTAATGAGCAAAAACCTGTAAATTACCAAAAAATACCAAAATTACCCAAAATGCTCAAAATTTCTTGGGATTTGTGCTGTGGCTGAGCTATTTAGTGCTATGCTCCTTCAAGGAAGCCTCAGCCAAGATACAGAGGGGATCATGCCTTTTTCTCCATTTTAGTGCCTTTGCCAACTGCCTTTGAAGCACTTTCATCTTTGCCTTGCACACGTGCATCCGCGCCCAATAATGATTTTTCATGTTCCTCAGCAGTTTGTTATTTTGATTGGCCTTAGCCAACAGCCTTTTTAAATGAGCATTGTCCCAAATAAACATAGATTCTCGATCTATGGGTCTCAAGTCACCGGGTCTCCTACGATCCAATTCCCGGTCTTCACGAATTTTCTGCAGCTCATATAGCTTGTGCTCATCCTCCAACTGTTTGTTTCACTGCTCTAAATAGTTGATTATCCATTTTTCCATCAATAATTTCGTTTGCAGCGACTGAATCTCGGTACTTTGCTCTGGGATGATATCCTTCAGCTCTGTGCTAGGAGAACCGGCACCAAGATCAATAACTGGATCACCTGACAATCTCTCCTCAATCATGGGCTGCTTGCCCCTCTCTAATGCTTGTGCTGCTGTCGGGAACGAGACCCTTTCCACCTGGCGTGGAGAAAGTACTCGCCAAGCTGCTGCAAATAAGGCCCTTGGGCCTTTTTGATAGGTGACCAGAGGTGAGAAGCTGACATGTCTAGTGACAGGGATGTCATGCTGATGTGATGGTCCTCCCTCCTCGTGAACAACCTCAGGATGTGGCGGTGAGGGAATGAAGAAAATGATTACAAGGGGAAAAACGATGAAACAGCAATAAACCCTAGCACCTTTTACAAATTTATAAACAACCATATGGAGTGTTTCTTCTTGCCCAATTTGATCATTACAAGCACATTCATGATGTTTCCCAACTAATCTAGCAACTATTCACAAGTTTGAAGGGCCTACCTCAAGTAATTTGATGAAGTAAAGGACGCTTGAGCAATTCTGAAATGAGCTGGGGGAAGCTAGATTGACATGTCACGTAGCACGCCCAACAAGTCGCGCCTCTCTCAATGTGTCGCGCCCGTTGCAAAATTCCACTATGTGAGACCCTCTGACATGTCGCGCACCTCTCAACAAGTCGCGCACCTAGCTTGACATGTTGCGCTTTCTCAGGAGGATTTTGGAGGTCTTTCCGGTGTTGGAATCGGGTGCAGGATAGCTCGTTTGAAATGTCTTTGAGTCTACTTTCCAACCCAAGTGGAATTTTTCAATTTGGAGTTGATTTGACTTGTAAAAAATCAAATCTCCCAAGACTGGTCAAAAAGTGCCAAATGAGGCTGCCTCAAGGAAGAGTGCTGTTGCAGTCAACTTTTGAATGCCTTCCTCAACCCCAAAGTTAGCTCATGAAAGCTCATTAGAAATATCTTTGTGTCTAGTTATCATTTTAGCCATCAAGAAAATAATTTGGCCAACCAAGCTAGGAGAAAACGTGATTTTCCCAAGGTCACTTCAGAGGTGTATTTGATTCTCCTGAGGCAACGATATTCTTGACATTTCTCTCAAACCATGACACCTGTGCAAAACATGAAGGAAGTGTTTCTTCTTTGTCATGTTTTGGAAAAAAACCTCGCTCAGTTTCCCAAAATTCATCTTTGATTTCTCTGGAACATTATTTGAGTGCGACTTGTCCCGATGTGTGAAACAAGGAATTTGTTCGAAATGAAGCGAAATGAAGGGGATAGGGGGCTTCTAAATTCTTGGGGAAATTTTTGGAAGTAGGGAGGGATGTTAGGAAGTAGGGGAAAGTAGAATCTCAGAGATTGAGTGAGGGGAAGGTGTCCAAAAGGGCAAAACATAGGCCCAACCTAGAAAATTGCCAGGTTGTAGCTAGAAACTAGGGTTTGTGCGAAAATGAGGAATTTGGAGGATCTAAGGGATGGGAAGCATTTGGTAAGGTACTGTAAGGATAGGGGAAGGTGTATGAACATCAGGATACAAGTTTTGTTGATGATTTGACCGTCCAAGAGAAATTGCCTTCAAAACCCTAGGAGAGGGAAATGAACTTGCCAAGGCACAACTCAAGCATGGACAAGATGTAAAATGACTCATTAGACACTGACATGATAATGAAAACCCTATGGATCATGATAGACTCAGCCAAATAGTGACATAGACCGAAATTTGGACAACTTTAGAAAAGAGTGAGAGCAAACCCTAGACCTAATGCCTGGTGACCAAATTTTGCTTGAAGACTCACTGAAATGACAAAATTTGACCTTGACACTTCAAATTCACTTTGTAAGAGCACATTTGATCACTAGAGGAAGGCTGGAAAGAATGACACTAACAGACCTGAAGGAGTTATTAAAATAGTTTAAAATAATATCGTGTCCGGGTATCAGGGAATTGGCTATGTTATGTGCAAATCTACCGATTTCGATAAAGTTGTGAAGGAGCGGACCCGATGAAGTTATAGATGCAAGCATAATGCATTTGAAGTCTAGCCTTATGTGTTCAAAGGGTGTATTTTCCATGTCTTTCCTATGCATCCTTGTATTCCGATATATTGTAAGGTCCCAGGTTTAAAAGGCTTAAGGCCTTGTCATATTAAAGCAACAATTGCGATAAAAGGATGACGTGGCATGTGGGACCTTTTATATGGCTATAGTCTCTCTTATATGGTTTCCGTGAAACATTTATGTGTATTGTATGAATATTTAAAAAGGGCATCTTTGATATTTTTTAAAATGCAACACTATTGTAATTCGACCTCTCTTCCACATTAACGTGTCCTGTGTGTATTGATGGACTTGAAGAGACAGAGGAAGCTGAAGAATGAGCACAGAGGAAGCTGAAAGATCAAGTGAGAATTGAGGAAGCCGAAGAGCCAGCGGAGAAAGGAAGACAAAGGTTAGGGGTATCAGGAATATAAAACGGAGAACAAGGAAAGTTTTGGGTTACTGGAGAACTATAAGAAAATATAGGAAGCTGAAGTTCTGTAAAAAGTAGAAGGAACAGGAGGATAGAAGTAAGTCATAGGCCCAGCATGGTTGGGAGTAGAGAACTACAACCAAATAGATCCAGACGGTTTACAGCAGAGGGTTGGAGCCCTTGAGGTTGGTGCCTCAGAATTGAAAGGATTGGTGTCCTTGGGAGTTGGTGCTTGGAAACTAATTGAAACCATCTATATCTATATCTAATCTATATCTATATCTATATCTATATCTATATCTATATATATATATATATATATATATATATATATATATATATATATATTATATATATATATATATATATATATATATATATAATATATACATATATATATGATACATATATATACATAGTAATTAAAAAGAAATATTGATTCACCCCCCCTCTCAGTATTTCTAACAAAAATCCATGGCAATCAAACATGAAAGGATACACCTTTTGAGAACCTCATTGGACATTGAAGGAAAGGAAGAAGTCATCCAGGATAAAGCTCATCATACATCAAGTCAAAAAGGAAACATCTTCCAGATGATAATATGAAAGATCTTAAAGATTCTTTGATGGAATCTTCATCAGAGGGTTCACTAATCTAGAGAGGATGCAAGTGTTTCATCAGGAACTCCAACTTATGGAATTAATGGGATGATGGTATGATGATATGAGAAATAAAGAAAATCAAGGGATTGAAGATATTTTCAATCAAGGAAGCTACTGGAAGAAGTCTAGATGACCTAAGTGTAAAATGAGGTATGTATTCTTGTGTTTAATATTATAATGTCATGTCATATGGTTGTAGATAATATGGATCATTACTTCTATCTTGAGAAGCATTATCAAAAGAAAAATGATCTCCTCCTCTGAAAGGATGCAGGAAGGCACAAGTCACTAGATGAAATCAACATAATATGTCCTCATATGAAGTATGAGGTGGTTGAATACAATGAAGAAACTCTTATTGAAAGCTCTTGGGAATGGAATGTGCAAGGAAGGAAGAGATTGTGAGATATGAAACCACGATGAAGGAAATCAAAATCTAAAATACCAAGAATATTTGACTAGGAAATCTCTTGGAAAGATATGAAGACTCTGATGAAAGTCTGAAAAAGATGGAGACCCTTGACAATGCATACCTTTGGAGATGTGTCAACATGTATGCAGGATGTTGATACCTACAGGAATATGTCATGATGAAGAGCCATATTGTAAGTTACTATTTGATTTAATGTTATATTTTGATTTCTTGAATAATATCTGGATGAGTTCATACAGGGCTACTGGCACAAGAGTTGTAAGTACAAGTACAACTAGCATTCATGTGGTGGATGGAAATTCCTGAAAGAAACATGATGAGGAAGAAGTAGCCATATGATGAATGTTCCATCTATGTATCAAGAAGGTCACTTTCCATGAAGACAAGAATGACATGATGAACCAAGAAGGAAAGTGATGAATAGCTAATTCCCTACAAGGACAAAGCTTGACTGAATTTCTTGACATCAAGGAAATAAATTAATCAAGCAGTTGAAGGACTGATGAAGAAGAAGTTGATGATTAATAAGAGAGTCCCTAGTTAAGAGATAGATTTGACAAGTCCCTAATTTAGAGGGAGCTTGGGCAAATTCCTAGTTAGAGGGAACTTGGGTACATTCCTTATAGGAATAGGCATATCTTCCCTGGTTAAGAGGGAGAGATAGACACAACATTCTTGTCTTCACTAGGAATAAAGAATTGAAGGATTGGGTAATCATATGGAATTCGATGCTCTTTGAGGATGTTAAGGGCATCCAATATAATAGTAGGCAAGAGGACCGATATTCTTTGAGGGTTGGGAACCCAAGATAAGAATATTTCTAGAAGGTCATACTCAGTGAACATGTTAGCGCTTGAAATTTCACCTCAGGCTGAAAAAGGCAAACCTCAAGGCAACATCAAACCATTTAGCCTCGTAGCTAGCCCTACGGGGCAGGAGAAGGCTCTCTCCGATCAATCTCAGTAAAATCTTCAATGGATGAGGTGACCAATAGGGTAACACTGATTTTAGGCTAGTAAACTGATCAGAAAGATTGATTTTGGGGTTTTTGGGTTTTTGGTGGCAAATTGAGGAGAGGGCAATTTTGGGTGCGGGGATGGGACACAGTTTCTGCAGGGGGTTCCTTGGGGCGAGGTAGGAGAGAGTGTTGATGCCTTTAACTGAAGTGGATAGTCAGGAATGAAAGAAAGAGAGCTAAAGAGAGCAAACAATAACTTTGAATTCTCTTTAGACAGTAGAAAACATTGAAATTAAACAAACTTAAAAGCAGAGCATGGCAAGCATGAATTCTTACTTTAACACTTCATTTGATTAATGTGCAGAAGTAAAGAAAGGAAATGAATCAAATAAAAAAAATTACAAGAACATTTAGAAACACACCATCAACACATGAGTCCACAAGAATCCCAAAGAGGACTGCAAAACCCTGGTCTTCCTTAGCCAAAAATTGCAGAGATACAGTGAAATAATACAATGATAGCTTCTCCCTCAAGAGTCCAACCATGAAAATGAGCGAGAAAGTACATAAGATGATCTAACCTCTTTCCCTGCCTCCATGGGTCGATCTCACTATCCTAGGAGCTGTTTCAACCACTTCTAAATTAAGCACTACAAACTAGGCAGTCATAACAACTTGCCTCTATAAACTTGGAAACCAATTCATTCATTGAATTTTTACCCTTTTCATGAATGAATCTTCTAGAAGAGTTACATAAGGGTAAAAGTGTCTAAAAAGTACCATAATTACATCAAAGAGAATCATTATTCACCTCAAAAAGTCAAACTGAGTCAAATCTGCGTTTTTTGGGCTGTACAGTGCATTTCTGGGCAATTCTGCCTGACATGTTGCGCCCCTTTGGAGCC
>APFE031741681.1:258085-291136 GCA_000404065.3 Pinus taeda | reverse complement strand
GACAAAATTTGACCTTGACACTTCAAAATCACTTTGTAAGAGCACATTTGATCACTGGAGGAAGGCTGGAAATACTGACACTAACAGAACACACAGGTGGGTATGTACCTTGAGAGACAATGATGAAGGTGTCTATAGTCATTGGTATCACCAACATTGTGCTCTGATCTGATGAGAGATAGAGTTATTAGTCAAGGCCTTGCTGTGGAAACAATGTTGGCTACTATGATGATATATAGATGGGTTAGCAATCCGATTCTTCTTATGACGAATTCTTCAGATTGAGAATGACCAAGCACCATTATGAATACCTCCCTAGTTAAGAGGAGGTGTTGAAGAAAGGGTAACTAGGTTCATACTTCCTAATGACATTGTAATTATGATTTTTGTAAACAAGAAAATGAATTTATTATTATGCTTGCTTCATGGATTCCATGAGATATAATTTTTATGTACAGATGGCTCCCATTGAGAGCCTTATGATTTATCTTTAAAGGTTAAAGTGTCAAAGTCATGAAGAACACTTCTTGGGCATGTATAAAATGTATTTGAGTCATAAACATTGTCAAATAGCCCTCTAACAACAAGCACCCATTCCTCTTCTTATGTTGGCCTCTAAATGCACAAAGGAACTCATGTTAGCTCATAAAATCAAGACACAACAGTTCACTATCTCTTGTCGTCTTATTATGGAAATGAAAACTCTATATATACCCTGCTGATCTTCGCATAAGAATAGGAACAGGATCTCCGATTCTTTGAATTTTTCGGATGGGTACATGGGTCTAAAATCCACATTACAAGAGGGCGCAATCTTGGATGCCTCTGGAATTTTGTGCGTAATTACAATGAGTGATTACAGTCGCAATATCTTAGGCGGTGTCAGTCTCGACATATCTATAATGATGATATCGGTGCAAGGAAAGAACATAGTCACTGTCTCGATATAGTTGTGATGACAAAGATCTTAGTGTTGATCACTGTCTTGACATATTTGTGATGAAGAAGATTGAGGTGATACACTCTTGACATACTCTCTAGACACTGATCACTGTATCGACATAATTGTGATCCCACAGTAATACACTCTCGGGATAATAGACACAGTCATGATCTTGGCATAATGGAAACCTTGGTCTCAGTCATAATATTAATGAAGACAAGGTCATGATGAAGATATTGGTGCATTGATGAAGGCATGGAATCAATATCATGATGAAGAAAAGGTTAGTATAGAGATCTCATTGACATGGTGATGATCTCAGTGAGAGTGCGGAAATGATCTAGGTGAAGGTACAATAATGGTGCAACTGTAATGACCTCTGTGGTGCAATAATGATGACCTCGATGAAGCAACAGTGATGATGATGAACTTAGAAGTGAAAAAGAAGAGGATTGGTGTCTTGGTCTTGGAGTGGCATAATAGGTCAAGGGTAATGGTCTTGGTATTTGTCAATTGGAATCCCTATAAGGAGAATTTTGTGCAGTTTTTCCTCTCAAAGAGAGATATTTTGGCCCTGGCAGAAATCCAACATCTTGTGTTCTTATCTCTTTTGTTTTGGTAGCTATTTGATGAAGTAAGAAGACACACTCTAATAATATCAAAAGAAGATTGTGCTAATAAGAAAAAGTTAAAATACCTAACAAATAGTTATCATGAAGAGAAGAATTTGATTAACCTTGACTTCACTAGATTCTTCAACATAAGGTACCACCCTCTATCCATCAGGCTACTACCTAGAATCTCTACTAGTAGGCTGCTACCTGGAATATCATCATCAATTATCATCGGAGGGCATATCATTAAAGAGCACATATCAACCTGTAATTGCATCGGGGAACACATGTGGACTCAGAATCTCGTGGGGGATCTATACATCTATAACCCCATATTCAGTAATAGGATATCCAAGTACACAGGGGAGCATATCTCGACCCTAGGATCGCATCAAGAAGCTCAATCTCCACCTAGAACTACATAGGGTTATCTCAACCCATCCTATTGCCTATTGATGTTCCCATCAATGACCCTGAATAGTTATGTGATATAATACCTACATCATAATCGAATCGAATTTGGTTGTACACCCCAATTACACTCTCAACTTGTTGGCAAAACAAGGAACGATATTCCTAAAAAACCCTGATTGTGGGTATGATGCCAAATGGGGTATACTCTGTAAAGACCAGAAAGGGGAGAAACATTCTCAAACCCTATGAAGATAGGGGAGAAACATCTATAACACTATGGGTAATAGATAGGGGTCATACCCTATTGTCTATAGTTCCCTTAACCCCAGGAGCCTTCTATCTCAATTCCTCACACTGGGAGCTCAAATAGGGAAGAAGTGTTGGCTCAGTGTTCTCGATCAAAACTGCCCTCATCATACTCAAATATTGTATCTTCTTCTCTCAATAGCATATATTTCCTGTTCATACATGACGTCACATCAAGTATCATGTTAGATCATAAATAATCATATAAATCACAAAAGGATACCATAATCATCCTCCCTCTCAAGGAGGTGTCAATCACAAGCCTAAGCTTGTCTCGAACAACTACACTGTGTCAATATATGGAAGTATCTCAACCCCAACTACATATATGGATTATATGTCATTACTATGTATCCATGTCATATTCAGATTCTTATAAGATGGATATCTAAGGAGCTTCTACATCCTTCCTCGCAGCTAGTCATGCTAGCAACTTCATACTCAATCTTGGTTGAGTGTAAAGCTATGGACCTGTCATCAATAATATCATGTAATATCTCACATTAAGGGAGAAATTTTACATGCCCATCATCAATAATCTATATTAGCATCAATACATCCATGCAGTCACATATCATGGGAGAAATATCTCGGCCTCAAAAATAGAACATATCATGCAAATATTTCAAAGGATGTTCAGTGGCAACTCTGTGTGAATGAAGCAGCTCAACCATGAATTTATTCAGGTTCTATGAATATCAAGTATATATATCATTAAAGGAGAACTTATATGTGCCTATCATAATAATCTCCATTAGCATCAATACATCCGTGCAGTCACATATCATGGAAGAAATATCTCGACCTCAAAAATAGAACATATCATGCAAATATTTCAAAGGATGATCAGTGACAACTCTATGTGAATGAAGCAGTTCAATCATGAATTTTTTCAAGTTATATATATATATATCTATATCTATATCTATATTACTATCTATATATATATATGTATATATGTGTGGTGGTGTGTGTGTGTGTGTGTGTGTGTGTGTGTGTGTGTGTGTTGTATATATATATATATGTATATATATATATATACATATACATATACATAATACATATACATATACATATACATATACATATACAATATACTCATATATATCTATATATCTACATATCATATATATACATATACATTACATATAATATATATATATATATATATATATATATATATTATATATATACGGATGGTTGTTTGAACACGGAACATCAATGATTTAATCAACTCATGGTTGCCAAGTGAAGCTTGACAATATCTTTTCACAACATCTTTTAATTCAATCAGGGTATCCAAGGTTTTCATTTCCATTATTCAAAAACATTTTCAATAGATTTGCAGTATGGGATTTATTTCCAGAAATCGATTCATCATGCCATGATACATCATTTCAAGCTTGAAAAGCCATATCCCTCTTACTTAGATCATGAGAGGCTCATCACATTTCAAGAGTATACCATTAGTATGTAAAATCAAAACCATAATCAAAATCAAAGCCATACCTTGGAACCCATCATCATGACTTCATCAGATAACTCAATTATGGACATATATGGATCAGGGAGCTTGCTTCATGTAGTGATCTCAATAAGAATAATACATTACTAAGCCAACATAATCATATTTACATAAATCAATTATGTATCAACAAAGTAAGCTCATAAGAGTTTAGAAGCCATATCAAAACTATTATCAAAGTCATTAATATCACAATATCGATTCTTTCAACTAGGTGATAGGTAGAGTTCATACCAAGTTTTGATTTCATTTATTATCATGCCATCTATAATCTATAATATATCATGCAATATCAATCCAAAAATTCATCAAGTCATCCTCATAATCATAGTACAAGTCATTTCTGTCACTAGATGCAAATGCATACACCAAGGTTAAGTCATGCAAGTTCCATCTTCATACTGAATCACAACTATCAAGACTTCAACCATTGCGATAGGAACAATGAGGCCAATACAAAACCATATTTCAGAATACTCACATAATTCATTATTATGCCCACATAGCATTTATATAAGGACAAATCCATAGTCATCAGTTCAAATGATTAGTCATCATGTCAAGTCCAAATTTGTTATCATAGAAAGTTCTATAGTCCAAAAATATCTCAATCATCAATTCAAAGTTCTAAGACATTGTCAAGTATTATGTCAAAGCTCCAAGCACAGCTCATGTATATCAATAAGCCAAATCATGTGAAACTCTTGTAGAACAAACCTCAAACATAATGGCATATCTATATGAATGTCCCAGTCATCTGCAAACATAAGTTCAGACTTCAGGTTCATATTATGGCAAACATTTAAGATTTTCTTTTTCTCAGATCTTATTGTTATCCACAACATATCTATAGTACTGACATATTCCAAGTGAACATATGATTTTGTGCACAATACTTCATTTTTCTGTGATCAACAATTTAACACAACAACTTTCAAAAATCAGTTTACCATGGAAGAATATGTCTGAGACACCTGAATTCAGAGTTCAGATAGCTTTAGAAACATTTAGATGATGGGAAACTGTAGTCAAACCCCTAGACGCTCCCTTCAGGTTAGCTTGGGAGCGTATTTAGCTTCCTAGATGCTACCTTGGCCTTGACATGCGTGTGTCCAGGGACTAAATATCCCAGTTCTATGCCTACGTCTAGAATAAAAACCCTATTTTTTGTACGAGATTCAGATTTGAGACTTTGCTACAGATCAATATTGTCAAATGCACATAAATCATACTTCAATAGTACAAAATGCAAATAGTAATATACGTAAGAATCTTTAAAAGAGTTGTTCCATATGAATGGGAATCTACTTCATTCATCTTCATTCATGTCACCAACTTGTCTCTACTAGTGTCATGCAACAATAGATCTATTAGATCATAAGCATATATCTATCATGGCTATCAATATAATGACATCAATCTTTCATCAAAGGTTAGACTTGAAATATTAGGGCAGCAGACAAATGTGACATCATATCTCAAATATTATGAACACAATAACACTTCTATCAAGTAACATCATCAAGTTAGGGCATTCAGTTTTACCATATGCCATCAAGACACAACCACAAGTAGTAAGAGATCTAGAACATCAATCTCATAGTTCTACCTCTAACATCAAGGTTACCATGCTTATCATGATCAATAGGATCGAGTTAGGTCACTCAACTAAACTTTACCAAAAACAACAAGAGTGTCAATATCTCTTTCCATCATGCTTATCACAAGCATTATCGATAAGCATTAATGAGCTAACCTTGTATGTGAAATCCATCATCAAGTATCAAGAGTATCATCTACTAGAGTCAAGGTTCTAGCCTTCATTATAGGGTCAATACATCCAACAGATAGATTTTATCCAAACATTAAGTATATCAATGTATCAACATTATATAGCCTCATAGAATTCAAGGAGATCAAAAAGTTCAACACCAAGTGCATCATTTCATCATAGCAAACATAGAACCAAGTCACTTTCATATGCATGTATGAGCCATTAAAGAAATATATATTCTCATCATTCCTTAGGGCTTACCTAACCATCAATGGCATTGCTGAAAGACAACATACCATTCATACATTGTGGTATTACCTCTGCGCCCTTTTCATTAGACATAGGCAACTTGTAGCACTTTGTCATGCATAGTGCCTCTTAACCTTTTTTGGCTCTAGCCATATTTCTTGCATTTCATATTATCCTCAAGAAGGATCCACTGATCACATCTCAACTAGGAAATTAGAAACATCCATATACTCAAATACATATGCAATAAGTATAAAAAATAAACATAATAATCAAACCCATAATTCTAAACGAAAGTAAGAGGCATCATAAGTCAAGAAATACTTATCTTCAATGGGAGGTGATCCTCTGCCTCTTGAACCACCCATCAACATCCATAGTCTGCATAACATTGTTATCTTTAATCAACCAACTAGACCTACTAGGGATTATCCCATCTATGACTTCATAAAATCTTTCACAAGTGCTTGAGTCTCCTCATATTGACCATGCTTTTCCATAAACTAGGGTTTTCTTTCCAACTCTAACCTCATATAATTTATCAAACCCTAATAGTAAAGTTTCCTAGGGTTTTCTTGAAACCTTAGAATTCTTTTAGGTCTCCACCATCCTTTTTTTGTTGTTGCTTCTATCAACGGTGTCATCACTTGGGTGATATTCATGGATTTTCTTCATCCCAACTTTAATACCATGTAAATTTTTCATAGGGTTACGTTGTTCTTTTCTTAGATAATTTAATTTCTTCATTAACACATTAAGATCACCCCAAATCACCATTACATTATTTAGATCTACATCATTAATCATAAACATATCCAACTATGTATAAAGAAAAATATAATCATCATCACTATAGTGGAACATAAAGGAACAATGGAAGAAAATCATGCACACATAGAGACACCATGATTGGTTGGAGACCAGGGCAAAACCCACTATGGGGAAAATTCCTGGAAATCCTTCTTCTTCATAGATCATCATCAAATGATTCAACAAAATAGAGTACAATGATACATATATTTATCTATGCAACAAAATAACTAGAACATCTATAACATGACCTTAAACACAATTATACTCAAAGATTATGATTCTGAGGATTGTAATGCACTGCCAATGATTGTAGTTAACTGTTGGTTACTGTTGTTACTGTGTTGAACACTGCTGCATATTGATAACTCATCTTTTGGTCCCATATGTATGCAAAGATAATGTGTGTGAGAATCTAAGGTAGATATGGATGCTCTCTAGAGGACTGGATGAGTGTGTCTAGGATAGATCTAGGCACTCCCAGGAGAATTGTATGTGAGCATCCAAAGTCCAACTACACTATAGAAATCCTAGCCTCCTAGACACTCTCTTAAGCACATTGTGTGAGCGTTTAAGGCTTCCCAGGCACTCTCAGGACCATATCGTGCCAATATCCATGGATGAAAAACCTTAGTTACGTGTGAGCATCCGTAACTTAGAAACCCTAGACATGTGTGAGCTTTGACCCTATAGTTTCAAAGCCTTTGCACGAGGTTTCCTCTTTCAAACCTGTGTAAACCAAACAATATAAGAGAGAAGAGAGTGCTTGATGATTGTGTCCAAATGAGTTTGAGGTATCTTCTATTTATAGGCTTTCATGAGGGTCCACTTGATGTTGAGGCTGACCTGACCAATTGAATATGTGCTTAGGGCCGACCTAATCCAATATACATGAGTAAATAAACAAATTCAAAAAATAACTTCTGCTTGTCCAAATAAAGTGATATTTAGGTCGATTATGGCCCTCTCAAAAATAGGAATCTATTGAAACTATTATCTTCATCATATGAGCTCTCCAAAGTGGAATTTGACTATAGTTATGTAATTTTAACATATTGAAGACCTGCTCCTCAAGAAAAGAAAGATATGTCGAAGATTCAATGTTATCGTTGTTACACATTTGGCCACTACAAAAATCAATATCATGAAATATCGAATGATAGAAAAAGGAATGGCAAGCAACAAGCTTCCATATAAGATATTGATCACAATGAACATCCAAATAAATCCAAAAATGGAAATCTAGGTAACAAATATTTCTTCTTTTTCTTTGCTCTTGCAGGTTCTGTTGCAGATAGTAGTGACATGTGGTTGGTAGATAGTGGTGCCTCCAGACATATGATAGGAGATCATGAAAATCTCACAACTATAGTAGAGAAGAAATATTCACAAAAAGTAGTCTCATGGATATAACAAAAATTATGTAATCAAAGGTATTTGGTCATCATCCATTGAGCTAGAATCAAGAGAAAATATCAATCTAAGCAATATATTGTATGTACCAGGTTTGAAAAAGAATTTGGTTTCTACTTCATGTTTGGAAGATAATGGATATAGAGTAGCATTTGTTGATGGTAGTGTCCTTGTATGGCTAAGGGGGTCAAGTATAGATTCTGCTAGAATAATTGGAGTTAGTGAAGGAGGGTTGTATAGAATCTTGGGTCAACTAGATCAAGCATTAGTTCATGATAATATTAATCTACGTGAACTATGGCATAAAATATAGGCTCACATTCACTACAGATCTCTGCCAGCATTGAATCATATGGTTTTAGGTATTCCATAACTGCAGGTAGAGTTTGAAGGAGTATGCAGAGGGTGTGCACTTGGAAAGAATGTCAAGAGATTTTTCTAAGAAATGTCAGTAGGTCCAAGGAAATTTTGGATCTAATTCATTCTGATGTATGTGATCCAATGCTAGTAAAATATCTAGGAGGATGTCTGTACTATGTGACTTTTATTAATGATTTCTCTTGTGAAGCATAGCTCTACTTCCTGAATACAAAGGATGAAGTCTTCAACAAATTTCAATTGTTCAAGGCCTATGTAGAAAATTTGACAGGGAAAAAATCAAGAATGTGAGATCATATAATAGAGGAGTATACACTTCCAAGGAACTCATTTCCTTTTTGCAAAGAAACTAGGATTAAGAGGGAGTTGATAGTCTCTTACAACCCCAACAAAATTAGATTGTTTAAAGAAAGAACATATCCATTGAAGTTGTTAAGGAAAATGATTCATGATCAAGGCTTACCTATGTTGTTATGGGTAGAAGCACCCTTGACAACAATATATGTTCAAAACGTAAGTCCTTATCGAATATTGGAAGATAAGACCCTTGGCGAAGCATTTACTGGAGAGAAACCAGAGGTTGGGCATTTGAAAATATTTGGTTGCCCATTTTACTTTCAAGTACCCAAGTAGAAAAGGATGAATCTAGAACCTTCAGGAAAGAAAGGAATATTTGTTGGATATAGTGAGTCATAAAAGGCCTATAGAATTTATGTTCCAAAACAATGACAAGTTGAAGTCAAGTGTGGGGACGTTAACTTTGATGATAATGTTTCCTATTGGAAGTCCAAAGAAGGTCACATGGACACTGATTGATGCCGATGAAGAAAGTGAAGCTCCCAAGGCGGAAGATTCAGGTTCTTCGTAACCTATAGAACATCTCATAGATCATTAGGAAGAGACAGAAGGGCCCAATGAACTAGTGGATCAAGTTATTATTCCTGAAATCAAGAAAAGACTAGCATGGATTAGGTCCACCTTGCCAAAATAATAAAGACATGCAACTCCACTTGAAACCTTAAGGGAAACTAAGAGACCTAAGAAGTATTTTTTATATGTAGTTGTGATGACTCATCTCATTTATTTTGAACCTTCCAACTATGAGGAGGAAACTACCCAACAAGTTTTGAGAGATGCTATGATGGAGGAGTACCAATCCATTATGAAGAATGATGTATAGGAAATTGTTCCAAGACCTGAAGGGAAGTCAACAGTAACCTCCAAATGGATAAACAAGATTAAGCATGCAGTGAATGGCAGTATTGACAAGTAAAAAGTGAGATTGATGGATAGAGGATTCTCCCAGAAAGAGGGAGAGGACTATGATGATACAATTTCCATTGTTTCTAGGTACATTTCTATTAGATCTATTATTTCTATTACTTCTTATATGAGTTGGAATTTACATCAAATGGATGTAAAGACTATTTTCCTCAATGGTTTGATTGAGGAAGAAATGTACATAAAACAACTTGAAGGTTTTGATATACATGGGAAGGAGTCTCAAGTTTTCAAATTAAAGAAAACATTGTACAAACTTAAGCAACAACCAAGAGCCTGATATTCTCAAATTAATGGCTACTTAACAAGGCTTGGTCTCTCCAAAAGTGATGTTAATCCAAATCTTTATATCAAGGTTGAGAAAAATGGGCCCGTGATTCTATTGTTATATGTTGATGACTTATTTCGGACAAATGCAGAAAACCTTATTGCTCAGTGTAAGAGGGAGTTGACCTTTGAATTTTATATAAGGGATCTTGGCTTGATGCACTGCTATTTAGGACTAGAAGTATGGAAAAAACCTAGTGAGATATTCCTTGGCCAAGGAAAGTATATTATCAATATCCTCTAGAAGTTTGGAATGATGGAACATAAATATATGGAAACTCCTATGGTGACTAATATAAATAAGTTGAGAGACTCTTAGTCATATTTGATCATTCCATCCATGTACTAAAAGTTGAATGGATTTGGTTAATACCAAGCTAGATATTTTATTTACAGTGAACACTCATAGCTAGTTCTAAGTGGGACTAACATATGATCATTGGATTGCAACAAAGCATTTATTGAGATATCTCTATGGTACAGTTAATTATGGCTTGAGATATGTATTAAATGGTGATATACAGTTGCAAGGATATATAAATTTTGATTGGGAAGGGATTGTATAAGACAGAAAGAGTACATCCAAAGGTTGTTTCAGCTTGAGATTTGCTTTGATTTCTTGGATGAGCAAGAAGAAAATAGCTATCATACTCAACACTGCTGAGGTCAAGTATATTGTATCTAGTTTATTGAGTTGTGAAGGAGTGTGACTTCGAAAGTTACTCACATGACTATTTGATCAAGTGTTGGAACTGAATGTGATATATTGTGACAATCAAAGTTGTGTGAATATTTTAGATAATTTAGTTTCCCATGATAGATCGAAGCACATCGAGATAAAGTTCCACTATATTCATGACATGGTGCAAAAATGGAGAAGTGAGGCTCCAATACATATCTACAAATGTTAATTTTCCAATGTTCTATGTTGTAAAAATAACTTATATCAATTCTTCTTCAATAGAAATTAATTATCCAATATATTTTCAATCTTCCAATATCAGTAACCAATTATAGATAGAACAATAAACCAAATGCACAATATAATACAACTAATAACAATAGAGACACAAAGATTTAGTTAAAGATAGGGGGAAACCCCCACAAGGAAATTCTTCTTCTATTAGATTGTCATCAAATATTCAAAAAAGAGATACATAGTCCAAGTACATCAACAATGAGTCAAAGGATCAAATCCTTGACCAACCAAGTAAAATATTAAATATCCAATTCAATATGAGCAATATAGTCAAATCTACAATTCTTGGTCAAATTCAAAAACAGTCAACACAACCCTAAAGAGACCTTATAAATGGTCAATTATACTCAAAAGTATTTGGTCAAATAGTCAAAGGATGTATCCTCCTTCCTTCAATCAAAATTGGTCAAAACAACCCCAAAACTCTTCCCATAAGATCTGGTCAAAGTCAAATTTTGACCTATAGAAATCCTAGCTCATAAATGCAGTGAACGCTTGGTCAAGATAACCAAAAAATCTTGGTCAAAGTAGCTGAACATCTCAGCCTTCCAAAATAGGTCCAAAACAAGTCAAGAAAAACTCATATCTCCTGAAGTCAATGCAAGTCAAACAACCTAAAGCAAAAGTCAAACACAATTAATAGAAAAAACTCTCTCTCTCCTTTGCACATGTGAACTCAACCCTGCAATTTGGCACTAGTATGAACCAAATGAGATGAAAATAAGATGTAACGATGATGCTTCCAAATGATGTTACGCATATTGTATTTATATGTGGTTGAGGAAGTCAAATTTTTCCTTGAGGTCAACTTGTACCTTTTGCGATGATGTGGTTCTATTGTAGCAATTGAAACACCCTCCAAAATTTTGGCTTGCATCCAAATTTCAGAGCCTTCCTTAGTTTTTCCCCTTGATGGTCGCAAACATTAAAGCTCATCCCATGATTCATTGTTGAGTCATCACACCCTTTTTGCTTGATCGACCACCGGTCATCTTTCGGCATGTTGATCTCTATGTCATGCTTTCGAGTTTGTTCTAGAATTTTTGAAGATTGTCTTTGTGTGCATCACTCGCACACAAAGTTGTAACCACAGGAGTGCAAGTGTCGTCACAATCTTTTGAAGACATATCTCAACTGTCACACTTGTCGCTCTTAATATTTGAGTCAGTCTCACTGAGCACATGTTTGTCTTTCTGGTTTGAGGTGTCTTGTTGTCAATTTGTGCTAAGTGTGTGATCACATTATCATGTATGCTCAAGTACACTTTCTTTCACTCTTAGTCATTTTCCTGAGAATCTGTCGACTAGACAACCCTCCTTCAACTGGACCCTGATCTTAGTGACCTTGCACTATTACCCAGAACTACACAGAGCTTGAGGTTGCCCTCCGGGTAGCCTGCACTGTGCAATTCTAGAAATGAGTTAGCTAATTGTCTCCCAAAGTTGCACTTAAGTTGTCCCAGAACCCAATCTAGTCTACGCTTCCCGCAAGATCTACCATCAAGCCTCCCACTGGTCACTTGGAAAAATGACTTGAGCTGTGACCCAAGGCTACACTAATCTCCAAAGCCATGTAGAACTTGTCCATCCTGACTACATTGCACTGCCTGCAGAAACTACACAGACATGTGGGCAGCCCTCTGCTGCCTATCACTATAATGTCCTGAGAAATTGAGGAGATCTGATAGGCATGCTTCCCTACTGGCCTACTCTGTCATCAGTAAGAAAATTACGCAGATTTGGCTGTCACCAACCCTTTTGCCCCACTCGGAAAATAACCCATAAATTGCACAGTTATGTCTGGGCCCGGACTGTTTCCCAGGATTGCACAATGTTGACCAACAACTCCCGCAACCCGATCCTGTCCTCCTCTGAAATATTGCACATATATTTTTACTAGTGCCTCCTACTTCCTGCATTGTCTTCCCAAAGAAATTGAACAAATCCCAGTTGGATGCCTAGTGCTCCCCTTGAAAATTGTGCAAATTGGCCCAACAGTTCACCAAAACCCTGCCTGGCCTTCCTCCCAGAAACTGCGCAATTCTGACTCCCAGTTAGTTTTTCCCGCAACTATTGTCCCATATTGCGGAAGTTTGCCTCCTAGTGACATCTACACATTTTTTCCCAATAGTGCTTCGAAGCCTCGCATCCCGGCCTGAGTTGTGCTCTACAGCGTTTCAGTGCCTTGTCCCTCTCTTGGTCATCTGCACTGAAATGTAAAATAGTGCATCATGTTAGACTAGGATATTTTTTGATTTGATGTTGTCTCGTCATGAGTGATTTTAGGAACATGTACATCGATGAAACATGGTGCGATGATGAATGGGATGGACAAGGAGCACATGCCAGAAGACTTTCTCGGAGTTGAATGAATGCACGAAGCACATTGAGTAGCGAGAAAAAGGGACACATACAAATGCACCATCAAGAAAAGACCAAGAACATAGAAGACCCCATACACTTTGCCATACGAAGGTGAAGACATGTTACATCGAGATCATACCATCACTTAGCAGCACAACAACTCGACACGGACACCACAGTCAGCTAGTCATGAGTTGTCTCAGCCACATCACTGCTATGGGCCATACTTTTTGTAATCAATGTAATGTAAAGTGGAAGTCCAAGAGACCCACATATGAAGTTGAAGAGTCATGTAAAGTTGAAAATTCATAGGAAGTCAAACAGTCATGAGGGAAGTCGAAGAGTCACAAGGGTTAGTTATACTCCCTTGGCTATATATACCCCCTCATTGTATGAGAAAAGGACTTTTCACCTTGGCTCCTTTCGCATAGTCTTGAGAGTTTGTAGTTTGTTCTTTGAGGAGCGAGCAATGGCTCCAATGTGCCACTACTAGGACCACTGATGTATAGTGTACAGATGTGTCTTGGATCTTTTTCTTAATTCAAAATCCTGTCTCAAGCCAATGCATTTTCACACAAGTTTTTTTATCTATTTGTAAGTCTATTATTTAAACGTTTGTAATGCATATTTTCTTAACCTGTACTAAGATAACTGAACTAATTCAGTTATTTTAGTACTCATATCGTTGAATATGTGTTGTATTGTTTAGAAATGTTGTATTGTCCATGTGGACTACTCCATCGGACATTAGACATACCATATTTGTGTTTTCTTGGTTTTAACGACCATCACCCCCATGTGGACTATTCCTTTGGATGGTGTACGTGTTTTCCCTTGAAATTTTTTTTTCACAACTGCCGCATCCATTGTGGACTATTTTGCTGGATGATGGACATACCCTAGTTTTTGTTTGCGTGTGTTTCTTCCTGGTTTGGGACTATTCCCTCTCATTAAGATGCTCACTTTACTCCCCCATTTTTTATAGTATGAGAACCCAGATACAAAGCTACATTAAGCTCTCACCAGGCACACTTACCTCTCTTTCTTGAAGTTATAAGCATAACACTCTCATGTGCTAAATAACAAGAGCTAAGTCAAATCTCTAAGGTAATTGCAGTCAGGCCATCGTACTGGATGGGAATCCTACACCAAATGGTATGAGGTCTAGTTGGGACTTCATACCGGGGAGAACCCCTGAATGTTGGCAAGTCCTACACCGTCAACGTTTAGGGTGCTAGAAGGAGGGCCGCCATTTGTTTATTAATGAATCTCATCTCAATCCCAAGTATCCAATATCTGGTCAAGGCAGTAACACGAACTCCCTCTCTCCCACACGTAACTATGAAGTTGGTTACTCATCACCTCCCAGACTCGGACAAGAAATTTCATATCATCACCTTCATTCTGTCTATCCCATCACTCGTCAGTTTCCCAAAGTTGTTGGAATGATTCCAAGAGTACATAATCTTCCCTCTTTGTAGAGGAAGCAAAAGACTACACCCACAGGAGTTGCAGTCTCATCTATTGAAGAAGTAATCCTCACCACTCTTAAAGAGTTGGTAGAAGCCGTTCAGAACAAAGAGGGACCTCCTTTTTTCCTACAAGGAGAAGAAGTTAACGACATACTCTTGGGATCAAGTCCCAATGGAGGCAACAGAGGAGGTGGAGGCGGAGACGAACCAACAGATTCAGAGGTTGAACCGTCTGATTCAAAAGAAGAGGAGTACGAAGAAGAGGATAACATGGCTGATAAAAATGGAATGGATGACACAGGGCCCATTGGTGTAGAAAATCTGTGATAGGTTAGCCCAATAATGCAATATAAATCAAAGCAGAATACCATAACCTACTTCTACTATCAATTTGTGGAAGCTTAAAGATCGAGATGAATAATATAACCAGAAGAAGAGGAATCAATGGCACAATGCACATGAAAATATTTTGGGGAAAGTCTCAGATAAAAACCCCACACTATTGTATTATCATACATGGTGGAAATACATAGGAATTATACAAAGCCTTAGCTCTCACAGCTAGCCATCTCTCAGTACAATCCTCATAGATGCTCACAGGAAATCTTGGCTTCTCTCCAGCCTTCCTCTCTACCCTCCAAGCTCCTATTTCCTTGTGTTGTTCCTTGTGGATGATTAGCCTATTACCAAGTGGAAAAACAAGCCTTCAAAACTATGCAATCCTCAAGGATAAATCCTTGACTGCATGAATGAGTTTTCTCCATGAGAAAACACATACAATTGATAGTACATTATCCTTGAACATTAATCTCAACTGGGTCTTTCTCAGAATAGGCATGTATGAGTTTCTGATGAGGGAATCTTCAGTTAACTAGAGCAGCACTAGTTGAGTGCATTAATGCATCAATTGACTGTTAACTTACTATTAGTTTCTCAAATAGGCTGGAACTAATTTAACTGGACTTAACTTAGTAAACTGAGTTAACTAATTACAACTCAAATATAACTCAATCATATATCCTTAATTTAAGGGATAATTATTGCATTACTTCAGAAAGACTTCTAACTTGAATCTAAGACTAAATTCGATTTTAATTCACAATTTAATTCAAGGAAAAATTAAATTGGAATATTCTTATTTCCATATTTCAACACTCCCTCTCAATAAGAAAGGGATTATCTGCCACCCGATCTTGTCTCTATGGAACTCGAATTTACACTTTGACAATGCCTTTGTCAAAATGTCAGCATCTTGCTCCTCTGTCGAGATACACTGCAACAACATGATCCTCCTCACTACACATTCTCTGATATGATGATACCAGATGTTGATGTGCCTAGACCTATCATGAAATATTGGATTCTCCAAGAGTTTGATACAACTCTGATTATCACAATAGATCATAGTTGGATCCATCCTTTGATCAAACAAACCAACTAGGATTTTCCACATCCAGATGGCCTCACATGCTACCTAACTTGCAACCATGTATTCTACCTCTTCCAAGCTGAGTGCAACTAACCTCTGTTTCCTGCTGTACCAAGAAACTGCCACTGACCCAAGGTTGAAAATCCCTCTTGATGTGCTCTTCCAATCTGATGGACTCTCTTCCCAATCTGCATTAGTGAAGCCCTATAGCTTCACTCCCTCTGTCCGTCTATACCATAATCCATACTGAGATATGCCTCTAAGGTATCTCAATACATGCTTTGTCATCTTCAAAAACATCTTGGTAGGTTGAACCATCGCTTGATTCAGCTGGTTCACCGCATAGCACAAATTTGGTCGTGTGTTCATTAAATACATCAGTGAACCGACAAGTTGCCTATACGTAGTAGCCTCTACCACTTCTCTTGAAGTAACAACCTCCTTCCTCCAGTTACTTCCTAGAGGATTTTGCATGGGCTTGCAATTCTCCATGTGGAATCTCCTGATTATCTCGTTGGTATACTTGCCTTGAGACACAAACAACTCCCCATCCTTCTGCCACACTTCCATGACAAGGAAGTAATGCATGAGACCCATGTCTTTCATCTCGAATTCTCTTGCAAGGTCCTCCTTGCAAGAAATAATCAACTAATCATCACCAGTCAATATGAGATCATCAACATAAAGTACGATGATCAACAACTTACCTTTCACCACGATGTGGTACAGGTTTGCATTCGCTTCACTCTTTGTGAAGCCCAACCTGGTGAAGTAGTTGTCTATCCTGGTGTACCAAGCACGAGCTTCTTGCTTAAGCTCGTACAACGCTCTCTTGAGTTGGCATACATGTGACTCACGATCGAAGGTATGTAAACCTTCCGGCTACTCTATGTACACCTCTCCCTCAGTTTGGCCATTGAGGAATGCAGTCTTCACATCCATCTAATGGATCTTCCAACCCATCTATGCTGATAGTGCCAACATAGATCTGATAGATGAGTACCTTGCAACAGGAGAAAAAGTCTCATTATAGTCAATCCCCTTGACCTGTGAAATTCCACCGGCAACAGATCTTTCCTTATGCTTCTCCACACTACCATCAACAGCTTGCTTTACCTTGTAAAGCCAACGGGAACTCACAACTGACTTGTTCTTCAGTCTCGGAACCATGTCCCAAACATTGTTACGAACTATGGAGTCATACTCCTCTACCATAGCATCAACCCAAATTGGCTGCTGCACTGCTTCCTCAAAGGAAGATGGCTCAATCTCAACACATTCCCTAGCAAGGGCCATGTATCCAGTGTACCTCTCAGATGACCTCCTCTGTCTACATTGAGAAGATGGTGCTCCCACATTCTCTCTCACATCCTCAAACAATTTGTTAGCTTCTCTTGTGCACTTCCATCCATCTTTGGAAGACTCTACGTGAGTTGATGTATCCACTCCTAGAACCTATGCGTGTGGCTGCTCCGCATCAGCCTGAGGCTCCTCTCCTTAGGAACCAATAGTTCCTCCACAACTTGTAATTGGAGCTCCCTCTCAAGGGAAACTCACATGGCCTTCTGCTCATCAAACTTGAGATCTCTGCAAACCACTGTCCTCCGAATAGTAGGAAAGTACACCCTGATAGTTGTCAGGTGTATCAGTGTACCCCACAAAAATCCCCAACTTTGCTATCAGATCAAGCTTCTTCCATGCATCCTTTATCACATGGCAATATGTTGATGAGCCAAAGATCCTGAAGTGACCCACACCTGGTATCTTACCGGAGAAAGCTTCCTTTGGTGTCTTCATCCAAAGTATGTGATGTGGTCTTCTATTCTACAAATATACCACTATGTTGCATGCCTCATCCCACAAGTGAAGTGGTAGGCCATGGTCATGCAATATTGCTCGTGATGCCCTTGTAATAGTTCTGTTCTTCCTCTTGGCCACCCCATTCTGCTGTGGGTTATGAGGTGCTTTCAACTCTCATTTAATTCCTACCACTGCATAGAAATACTTAAACTCATGAGAGACATATTCCCCACTATTTTCGCTTCTCAAGGCCTTGATCTTCTTCCCTGAATCTTTCTTGACTAAAGCTTTGAACTCACAAAACTTTGTGAAAGTTTGGTCCTTCTTCTGCATGAAATAAATCCAGCATTTACGAGAATAGTCATCAATGAAAATCACATAATACCTTTGCTTCACGGTGGATGCCATTGAAAATGGTCCACACAAATTAGTATGAACTCACTCTAAGATAGCCTCTGCTCGACTATCTCGATCATGAAAGGAAGACTTGGTGTACTTTCCCAAGGTACAACCTTTGCATGTGTCAACTTGCTCAAGTTTACCTTTGGGAAGTCTTGTAGATATCTGTTGCATTATCTTCAAAGCCCCATGATGCAAAATGGCCCAACCGCTTGTGCCACAACTCACCAATGTCTTGTCTTTGCACTAATTCTACTTTCGTACTTAATGTTGAACAAACATCTACCTCTAGTTTATAGAGATTTTTCACCCAAATCCCTATCCTCTTGGTTTGACCCATGGCTATGTGTCTTAGGAACGCCTTTCCTTTACTGAAGACAACATCGTAGACTTTTTCCTCCAACATCATGACTGATACCAAGTTTTTCTTCAATCCTAGCACACACATCACATTTGTCAAGGTGAGAGGAGCTCCATGCTTCCTATGAAAAGCAACCATGCCCACTCCTGAAACACTATACCTTCTGTCGTCACCCATATCTATGCACATCTTGAGGTATTTATCCTCCAAGGCATTGAATAAATTTTTATCACTGGTCATGTGGAATGAGGCTCCACTATCAAGATACCAGACACAACCCATCATCGATGACACCATGCATGCGATGGGGGTAAAGTCCATTTTGAATTGAGAGGCTAATGCCTCACCTTTCGATCCTTTTGAGGGTCCCTTCTTAAAATTCTTCGATGGGAAATTAGTTGCATAATGTCCCATATTGTGACAATTAAAGCATATTACTTTAGACATGTCACCCTTCTTCCCTCCATGAGAAGAATTCGATTTGAAATGGGAAGTCTTCCCCTTCCCTTTCCTTGCCTTACTTTATAAGGCTAGATTTCCTTCATCATCATTCATGGATGAAGAACCATATCATGTGCTCCTCTGGATCTCTTCCTGCATAAGATCTGACCACATTCGTTACCAATTTGACAGTTTCTCCCTTCCATTCATAGAGTCTTGGTGGCTATTCCAACTCTTTGGAAGGCCAAGCAGAGTGAGGCTCACCATATCATCATCAAAAATAGTTATTCCCAGACTGACAAGCTCATATCTGCAAGTGGTGAGCTTGTTTAGATATGTGGAAATAGTATCGCCCTTCTCCATCTTAATTCTTCGAAGCTTATCCTTGAGTGCCGATTTCTTTTAGTTGCTACTGTTCTGATAGAGGTCCTTCAATGTCTTCCACAATTGAAATGGAGTATCCTTCCCATGGAGACTTGAAACAATATGGTCTTGAACTCTCTCAACGATGATCTGTCTCGCCTTCACCACACACTTCTTCCACTCAGCCAACTGTTGTGCATTAGTTGAAGTTGGCATTGGGATTTCTTGATCAATGAATTCCTTCAAGCCATTGTCTTCTAATACAACCTCCATTTTATCTTTCCATGCTATGTAATTTGAGCTACCTTCCAAGGCTTACTTGAGTCTCAATCCATAGAATGCCATTGGCCAACCTTGAAGTATGATATGAATTCGATTTGCACCTACAACCCCAAACTTCAAACTTCGAATTCTCTTCTGAGTATACTGTTCACAGTTCTGATACCATGTAGAAAATATGTGATAGGTTAACCTGATAATGTAATATAAATCAAAGAAGAATACCATAACCTAATTCTACTACCAATTTACGGAAGCTTAAAGATCAAGCTGAACAATATAACCAGAAAAAGAAGAATCAATGGCACAATACACATGAAAATACTTTGGGGAAAGTCTCAGATAAAAACCCTACACTATTGTATTATCATACATGGTGGAAATATATAGGAATTATACAAAGCCTTATCTCTCACAACTAGCTAGCTCTCAATACAATCCCCATAGATGCTCACAGGAAATCTTGGCTTCTCTCCAGCCTTCCTCTTTGCCCTCTAAGCTCCTATTTCCTTGTGGATGATTAGCCTATTACCAAGTGGAAAAACAAGCCTTCAAAACTGTGCAATCATCAAGGATGAAACCTTGACTGCATGCATGAGTTTTCTCCATGAGAAAACACATAAAACTAATAGTACATTGTCCTTGAACATTAATCTCAACTGGGTCTTTCTCAGAATAGACATGCATGAGTTTTTGATGAGGGAATCTTTAGTTAGCTGGAGTAGTACTAGTTGAGTGCATTAATGCATCAACTAACTGTTAACTCACTATTAGTTCCTCAAATAGTTTGGAACTAATTTAACTAGACTTAACTCAGTAAACTGATTTAACTAATTACAACTCAAATATAACTCAATATTATCTCCTTAATTTAAAGGATAACCCTTGCATGACTTCAGGAAGACTTCTAACTTGAATTTATCCAACTAATTAATTTAGAATAAATTAATTAATTATTTCCAAGTAGCTGTTAAGACTAAATTCGATTTCAATTCACAATTTAGTTCAAGGACAAATTAAATTGGAATATTATTGTTGCCATATTTCAATAATTTGCACTTCGTGGTGCCATGCACATGATACCAAGGCACACAAAGAAGCTGTTAATGAAGTATGACCCTAACAGAGCAGTGAAGGTAGAAGACCATTTAGACACGTTCTACCTACATATACAGACACTCAAGGTGTTAGCCTCCTGCTCATAGCAGGTATTCACCTTTCGTGATCGACATATTTACAGGCCAAATATGTCATGCTTTGCTTGCAGCAATGTTCCATATTTGCTACTGAGGCAAAGAGGGCACAAAATCCTCAGGCACAAAATTCATTGCATGTATTCTTAAGGACCATGGACCAGGCACTATTAAACATTTCTCAAGCATGGCTAACACTACTATTGACTGATCTCATTGGCCTTAGTAAGGCTGCATCCACAAAATACTATGAATGCTAAAAGCCAAGTTGCTTCAAATGAAAACTTTGAATATCCTGGACTCTGGGATGACTTGCAAAGTAGACATGTTGCAGTGCCATTGGCAGCATGGGCACTTGCTAGTTGAGCGTCAGCATCATCTTCTAATAGATCAAAGATTGCAGGGCCAATACAAGAATGACTTGCTTGGAATAGATTTCAAACCGCAGACTGAAGGAATGCCCAAAATCAGTGGTGAATATATCAACAGGAGATGTCTGAGCATCAAAATTATCTTTTCCATCTCCAAAGTGATCATAACTAAAATCAGCAACATTCACAACTTGGAAAGACTCAAGTTGAATCTATATAGACGCCCATCTTGACGCAATCAGTACAACAGTCTCTGGCAGATTCTAACATGTCCTCTGTCACTTCTCAAGTGCAATGGGACAGTATTCGATCTGCACAACAATCTGGATCTCTTACTCGCGATTTGTCCTCAACAGCAATGGAATCAGCATCAGCTGCAGATGGTATCTCTAATGTTGAAGGAGCAAGTGGACCCTATCGCAATGCAAATGTTTCTAATATGTGTGCTCCAAATTATGGTATGAATGGGTATCCAATTAATTCAATGTTACCATCCATGATGTCTGGATACATTGCTCCAGGTAGTCTACATCCTACATTTGATAATGGTGTTGCTGGCATCGACTCAAGAAATACAGCAGGTGGTCTACCTGGAGGAACATCCTGAGGGACTGGAGATTTGCAGAATCTCTATAGATTAAGTGGGTAGCTGGGGACTGGACTTCAAATGCCAGTTGACCCATTGTATCTTCAGTATTTACAGAGGACAACAGCTGAATATGCTGCGCAAATGGCTGCAGGCTTGAGTGATCCTTCTATAGCAAGGAATCACATGGGAGGACCTTATGTTGATATGCTTGAACTTCAAAAAGCGTATTTGGGGGCATTATTTGCTCAATAGAAGTCACAGTATGGCCTACCCTATTTAGGAAAAGGCCCCGTATGCACCTTGGAGCAATCAACGGTGGAGAACCTCCCTTGCGATCGGACGGCGGAGGAGGATATCGGATGACCGTTTTGAAACCGACATTTACCTTCCAATAAATGTCAGAGGGTGATGTCACCCCTCCTCCACGTGTCAGCTCTAAATCTTATCGGAGTGCCTAAGTACGGAAACTACCTTTAACCAAAAGCGGTGCGATATGGTTACCGGTGGTCTGTGGTATTGCTGGGTGGTTTTAAGGTTGGGTACGGCTGCAAGGTTGAAATTACAAATTCAACAATCCTAACCCATCCTTTGGCCTTGCAATGCCATATCCCGGTAGTCCTATTGCCAGTCCTGTGCTTCTGAGCTCTCCTGTAGCACCTGCAAGCCCACCTATTAGATCAAATGAACGGAGCCATCGTTTCCCCACTGGTGCAAGAAGTTCAGCTGGAGTAGTTGTTGGTCCTTGGCATGCTGAAAATGGGGTAAACATGGAAGATGCATACGGGTCTTCTTTGTTAGAAGAATTCAAGAACAGTAAGACCCAGTGTTTTGAACTATCAGAGATTGCTGGGCATGTGGCTGTGTTCAGTTCTGATCAGTATGGGAGTCAATTTATTCAACAAAAACTAGAAACTGCAACAGTTGAGGAGAAAAACATGGTGTTTCAGGAGATATTTCCTCAGGCATTAACTCTTATGACGAACGTCTTTGGGAATTATGTTATACAGAAGTTCTTTGAGCATGGTACTGCAAGCCAAAGGAAAGACCTGGCAAACCAGCTTTCTGGCCATATTTTAGCTCTTAGTCTTCAAATGTATGGCTGCCGCGTAATTCAGAAGGCTATCAAGGTTGTTGATGCGGATCAACAAGCACAGATGGTTTTGGAGCTAGAAGGGCAAGTCATGCGCTGTGTTCGTGATCAAAATGGAAACCATGTCATCCAGAAGTGCATTGAATGTATTCCCCAGGATAAAATTCAGTTTATCATTTCATCTTTTGGACAAGTCGTGGCCTTGTCCACCCATCCATATGGATGTCGAGTCATACAGAGGGTGCTGGAGCATTGCACTAACGCAAAGACAGAGAGCATTATGATGGAAGAGATCTTGCAATCGGTCTGTACTCTCGCACAAGACCAGTATGGGAATTATGTTGTGCAGCATGTACTTGAGCATGGCAAACCACATGAACGTTCTGTTGTAATTAAGAAACTAGCAGGTCAAATAGTTCAAATGAGCCAACAAAAGTTTGCTTCAAATGTAGTAGAAAAATGTTTAGTGTTTGGAGGTCCCGTTGAGCGAGAATTTTTTATCAAAGAGATGCTTGGCTTAACAGATGAAAATGAGCCCCTGCAGGCAATGATGAAAGATCAATTCGCCAATTATGTTGTACAGAAGGTTTTAGAGACTTGTGATGATCAACAACGTGAACTAATTCTTTCTCGAATCAAAGTGCATTTGAATGCACTGAAAAATTACACATATGGAAAACATATTGTTGCTCGAGTTGAGAAGCTTGTTGCAGCTGGAGAAAGGCGTATTGGAACTCAATCAACATATCAGTCCTAAAAATCTAGGATACATATACATGAGGATTTGTACATATGGGGAGGAAGATCTTGGGAGGTTTTCTCCTGCTCCTAGACATCCTTCCAGACCCGTGAGCCGCAATACTATTGATGACGGAGTTGATCCCATTGCTGCTGCTGAGGGACAGGTTGCAAACATGCGTCATGAAATGACTGGTGTCGAAAGCTTGCGATCTGGCTCAGCAATGCCACTGGCAAGAGTACAAAGTCTTGGTGCTCAGTCTTCTCATGCTTTTGCATCAGCTTTAGGTGCTTCTCTATCAAGAAACCAAACTCCAGAACCTCAGCACGTAATGACAAGGTCTCCTAGCCCGTGCCCTGCTGGAATGGGAGGAAGATTTGGTGTGGCAAACTATCAATGGAACGGAGTAAAGAGAGGAGAAATCCGTCGGCGGTGCTCGCCCAGAAACAAACTGCACACTCAGTAAAGTTGCTTCTCAAAGTGTGGGCACGTTTGAGTATCTCGTTCGGATGTTCTTTAAGCATAGTGAGCTCTACAATATGCGGTTTGAGGCAAAAGACAAATTGCATTTGGTACGTTGCCTTTTTGTCTTGAGCTTCTTGTTTGTTATGCGGCATATCTGATTGCCATGATGGATAAGGGAGCAATCACCGTAGTGAATATTCTTTTTTATAAGCACTACCTGCGCGCAGAAGAATTTTATATCAAGGTCCGCTCACTACAGGCATTGGGTTTCTTTTTTTTACTAGACCCGAATTCATGATGGAAAAGGCGGTTGACAGATCATTGATACACTTTTCCTCCAGGTTTGGAGATTATCGGAAAGATGACACTTCTTCCTTTAGTTTTTCACCGACATTTGAAATATTTCCTCAGATCAGTCAAGTGTTCCTGAAAATTCTTTGTATCTGTCCAAATTGAGTGAGCCTGACGATTGGCATCCTAGAACAGGAGGTGGCAAGCATGGAAACAGAGGAAATAATAGCGATAGGAATAGAGAACGATATAAAGTTTTAGACAAAGTATCTCCAGGGAACATAACTAGTTCGGACTATGATCGTCAAGCCAGAGTCAATAGGAGAACAGTTGCAACCAGTTCAAGTTATGTGGAAAGTTCGGATATAAGCAATGCCCAAAATTTATCGTCAATGCTCATGTTGATAACAAGAAAGTTGTGCTTGGTTCGCTTACATATGGGAAATGCGACCAGTTTTAGTTGGATATTATGTTTTCTAAACCGTTCAAGCTTTCACACAGTTGCACCACTGGAAGTGTCTTCTTCATTGGTTATACCACAGTTGTAGAAGAAACAGATGGTGGAATGGGAGGATATGATGACTCAGACTCTGATTTTGATGATGATCGACAAGCTCAGGCTCTGATGCATCGTGTTAAGGAAAATGGCCAAAGAGAAGCGAGGCTTGCCAAGCCTGAGTTAATAAAAGATGGTGCGAAACAAGTGAAGCCTGAACCTGTGATAATTGATAAAGCAGCTGATATTAGCGGGAATTCATATGAAATGAAATCAAAGGATCTAGGTAGAAATGGTTGTTCAAAATGTCAGAGCCCCTTGGCTAGAGTTAGTAAAGCTTCCATTGTAGCTGAAAGAAGCTTCACGCATATAGAAACCCAATTGCTTGCTTTACACTCTGTGGAGGTACTTTCATCTGACCTGCATTCTTCCATAGCTATATATCCAATCTGTAGTTCCGTGGATATAAGTGCAGTTAAAGGTGCAGGTTCAAAGACCTGTGTTAACCAACATATTGGTATTTGTGGTACTAGGCAACAGTTTGGTCGCTTTTCCATTGAGATATTACGTTGGCACATTCTGCTCTGGCTTCAGATTGGGAAAAATGGTTAGCGCACAGTAAGTTGAAAACTGAAGGGACAGCCACCACCACAATCCAAAAGGCGAAGATTATTTTATGGAACCGCCTAAACAATACCGACAAAGGATTCCTGGGCAGTTATTACAGAGTTATGGCCAAATAGCCAGCGCATCACAAGAAATGACCCATACTTAAACTCCATTTTTAATATCCTGCCTCCAGCGCGCTTAGATAGATATTTTCTTGCATTTATTTCAGTACAGATTAGGGTAGAAGTTGTGACTCCATCAGATCGATCTGAGATCTGCTTGTAATAGATATTTTGCCTATTTAAACAACGTTGTTCGTTGTTCAAAGGGTGAGAGGTGTTTGATCGATAATATGATTTTGAGACTTGCTGTGTACGCTCTAAGAGATTTAATAAACAGAGCTTGCTGGAACATTTGTGTTTGGACTATCTAAATGTGTATTTGATGGCTGAAGAACAAGATTACAGAATTCTCATGCTTCCTCATGGACTAATAAGTTTTCCTCGTCTCTTTCTACAGTTTCTATGTTTGCTATATCGTATCTGTGTCATGATCTAAACTTGCAGGAAGAAAGAATAGTTCAGATGTCACTTAGCTATGCTCTGTCCTCAATTCCTGCTTTTTCTCTATGTTTTCCTTCTAAATTAGCCTATAAATATGAATTCCTCTTAGGCTCATATTTGCACTAGTTTCCTCCATATATGAATATTGTTGTAGGAATTTCTTAATTGCTCCTATAGAATATTCAGTCACGTTCCCTCTGTTAGCATGAATGAAAACTACTTAGCTGTCTTTCATTCCCTGACATCCGTTTCAACCTCATTCAAACCTGATATTATTCCTTGTATAAGCTATCCTGCTCTGTAGTCCCTTCTTTGCCAAAGAAAACACATCCTTCAGTCCACATCCTTGACTCCATGCCCAATGTTCTAAACCTCTTGCGCTTCGCATGCCAACACTGCCTGAATAGATCATTCATCCCGCCAAACTCAAACAAAAAACCATGTGCATAATAACTAGCCTAAAATCATTTCCTAAACAAAGCTAAATCCCGAAGAGAGAGCCCTCTCAGATTGCTGGTAGGCTAGGACCGACAGTCCAAAGCTTGGTCTGTGGTTACCTCGGCCATATCCCTTAAGGAGCAAGGGAAAACCTGAGTGTTAACATAATGGCGACTCCACTGGGGACCTGAATCATTTTGTTCATCACTGTGAACCCCGCTTTCTGGAGAAAGTGCTCCTTTTCTTCAGAGCTTTTCATGTTTAGTTCTGATCTTGGATGGTGGACAGAGATCAGGCACTCCAAAGCAAAGGCATCCACCTGGCGACTCCACTTCATTTTCATTCAAGACTCCACTAAGGAACGAACCAATTCTACAACCAAAAAGTCCATATTCCAAAGCATTATTAGTAAGACAGGATGACCGGGTTCGTGGAAGATCTTTCATTTGGTAAAGCTTTAGATGTATTCAGGGAGAGTTTATCAGAATTTGAGCTTGATGAAGAATTTTTCACATTGATGTTGTTAAAAACAGCAGGAGGCTCACATAACCTTTTTCTTGATTTAGTTGTTGAAAGATATGAAAATGAAATTGAAATTTTGCAATCTCAAATCCAGTCATATCATTTTCGCGATCCTGAAGAATTTTTTCAAAATCTTCCATCCCCAAGTCATGAGGAAATAGTA
Organism: Pinus taeda; assembly: GCA_000404065.3. Classification (NCBI taxonomy): domain Eukaryota; kingdom Viridiplantae; phylum Streptophyta; class Pinopsida; order Pinales; family Pinaceae; genus Pinus; species Pinus taeda. Next base: position 263,687 of record APFE031741681.1, on the reverse strand, counting down.
CTACCTTCTGACTTACAGATTGAGGATAATTATGTTTCCAAGGCAAAGACTGAAGATTTAGTTGCAGGGCTTATTACCAAAGAGGCAATTGTTCCTTCCAACCAAGAAGGCCCAGAAGAAGCTATCCCACATGATGTTTTTATTGATCCTATAGCAGACTACATGGAACTGCTTCTTAACTCAAGTTCTTTAGCATGCTTTCTCTGTGAGGACCAACTACATCAGCAGCGGCCTCTCTATACCACAATTTTGATCATAGGGGCACATGACCGAATAGTGCTTCCAAGTTCATTAACAATCAGTGAGCCAGTTCATCTCTTTTTACAGTTGCTTAAGTGGCTGCACTGGTTATTTGATTTCACCTAACAGCAAAGTAAGTGTTGGTTAGGATAGGTAGGTAGGATTAATAAGGCAGCCCACAAAGGGAATTTTGCAGAGAACAGCATCAATTAAAGACTAAGGCATTCTGACCTGCTGTTCTTGAATTTTCGCGAGGAAAAGCCATCCCCAAGTGGAGCCACTATTAGCCTCCTGCTCATAGTAGGTATTCACCTTTCGTGATCGACATATTTACAGGCCAAATATGTCATGCTTTGCTTGCAGCAATGTTCCATATTTGCTATTGAGGCAAAGAGGGCACAAAATCCTCAGGCACAAAAGTCATTGCATGTATTCTTAAGGACCATGGACCAGGCACTATTAAACATTTCTCAAGCATGGCTAACACTACTATTGACTGATCTCATTGGCCTTAGTAAGGCTGCATCCAAAAAATACTATGAATGCTAAAAGCCAAGTTGCTTCAAATGAAAACTTTGAATATCCTGGACTCTGGGATGACTTGCAAAGTAGACATGTTGCAGTGCCATTGGCAGCATGGGCACTTACTAGTTGAGCGTCAGCATCATCTTCTAATAGATCAAAGATTGCAGGGCCAATACAAGAACGACTTGCTTGGAATAGATTTCAAACCGCAGACTGAAGGAATGCCCAAAATCAGTGGTGAATATATCAACAGGAGATTTCTGAGCATCAAAATTATCTTTTCCATCTCCAAAGTGATCAGAACTAAAATCAGCAACATTCACAACTTGGAAAGACTCAAGTTGAATCTATATAGACGCCCATTTTGACGCAATCAGTACAACAGTCTCTGGCAGATTCTAACATGTCCTCTGTCACTTCTCAATTGCAATGGGACAGTATTCGATCTGCACAACAATCTGGATCTCTTACTCATGATTTGTCCTCAACAGCAATGGAATCAGCATCAGCTGCAGATGGTATCTCTAATGTTGAAGGAGAAAGTGGACCCTACCGCAATGCAAATGTTTCTAATATGTGTGTTCCAAATTATGGTATGAATGGGTATCCAATTAATTCAATTTTACCATCCATGATGTCTGGATACATTGCTCCAGGTAGTCTACATCCTACATTTGATAATGGTGTTGCTGGCATCGACTCAAGAAATACAGCAGGTGGTCTACCTGGAGGAACATCTCGAGGGAATGGAGATTTGCAGAGTCTCTATAGATTAAGTGGGAAGCTGGGGACTGGACTTCAAATGCCAGCTGACCCATTGTATCTTCAGTATTTGCAGAGGACAGCAGCTGAATATGCTGCGCAAATGGCTGCAGGCTTGAGTGATCCTTCAATAGCAAGGAATCACATGGGAGGACCTTATGTTGATATGCTTGAACTTCAGAAAGCGTATTTGGGGGCATTATTTGCTCAACAGAAGTCACAGTATGGCCTACCCTATTTAGGAAAAGGCCCCGTACGCACCTTGGAGCAATCAACGGCGGAGAACCTCCCTTGCGATCGGACGGCGGAAGAGGATATCGGATGACCGTTTTGAAACCGACATTTACCTTCCGATAAATGTCAGAGGGTGATGTCACCCCTCCTCCACGTGTCAGCTCTAAATCTTATCGGAGTGCTGAAGTACGGAAACTACCTTTAACCAAAAGCGGTGCGATATGGTTACCGGTGGTCTGTGGTATTGCTGGGTGGTTTTAAGGTTGGGTACGGCTGCGAGGTTGAAATTACAAATTCAACAATCCTAACCCATCCTTTGGCCTTGCAATGCCATATCCCGGTAGTCCTATTGCCAGTCCTGTGCTTCTGAGCTCTCCTGTAGCACCTGCAAGCCCACCTATTAGATCAAATGAACGGAGCCATCGTTTCCCCACTGGTGCAAGAAGTTCAGCTGGAGTAGTTGTTGGTCCTTGGCATGCTGAAAATGGGGTAAACATGGAAGATGCATATGGGTCTTCTTTGTTGGAAGAATTCAAGAACAGTAAGACCCGGTGTTTTGAACTATCAGAGATTGCTGGGCATGTGGCTGTGTTCAGTTCTGATCAGTATGGGAGTCGATTTATTCAACAAAAACTAGAAACTGCAACAGTTGAGGAGAAAAACATGGTGTTTCAGGAGATATTTCCTCAGGCATTAACTCTTATGACAAACGTCTTTGGGAATTATGTTATACAGAAGTTCTTTGAGCATGGTACTGCAAGCCAAAGGAAAGACCTGGCAAACCAGCTTTCTGGCCATATTTTAGCTCTTAGTCTTCAAATGTATGGCTGCCGCGTAATTCAGAAGGCCATCAAGGTTGTTGATGCGGATCAACAAGCATAGATGGTTTTGGAGCTAGAAGGGCAAGTCATGCGTTGTGTTCGTGATCAAAATGGAAACCATGTCATCCAGAAGTGCATTGAATGTATTCCCCAGGATAAAATTCAGTTTATCATTTCATCTTTTGGACAAGTCGTGGCCTTGTCCACCCATCCATATGGATGTCGAGTCATACAGAGGGTGTTGGAGCATTGCACTAACGCAAAGACAGAGAGCATTATGATGGAAGAGATCTTGCAATCGGTCTGTACTCTCGCACAAGACCAGTATGGGAATTATGTTGTGCAGAATGTACTTGAGCATGGCAAACCACATGAACGTTCTGCTGTAATTAAGAAACTAGCAGGACAAATAGTTCAAATGAGCCAACAAAAGTTTGCTTCAAATGTAGTAGAAAAATGTTTAGTGTTTGGAGGTCCCGTTGAGCGAGAATTTTTGATCAAAGAGATGCTTGGCTTAACAGATGAAAATGAGCCCCTGTAGGCAATGATGAAAGATCAATTCACCAATTATGTTGTACAGAAGGTTTTAGAGACTTGTGATGATCAACAATGTGAACTAATTCTTTCTCGAATCAAAGTGCATTTGAATGCACTGAAAAATTACACATATGGAAAACATATTGTTGCTCGAGTTGAGAAGCTTGTTGCAGCTGGAGAAAGGCGTATTGGAACTCAATCAACATATCAGTCCTAAAAATCTAGGATACATATACATGAGGATTTGTACATATGGGGAGGAAGATCTTGGGAGGTTTTCTCCTGCTCCTAGACATCCTTCTAGACCCGTGAGCCGCAATACTATTGATGACGGAGTTGATCCCATTGCTGCTGCTGAGGGACAGGTTGCAAACATGCGTCATGAAATGACTGGTGTCGAAAGCTTGCGATCTGGCTCAGCAATGCCACTGGCAAGAGTACAAAGTCTTGGTGCTCAGTCTTCTCATGCTTTTGCATCAGCTTTAGGTGCTTCTCTATCAAGAAACCAAACTCCAGAACCTCAGCACGTAATGACAAGGTCTCCTAGCCCATGCCCTGCTGGAATGGGAGGAAGATTTGGTGTGGCAAACTATCAATGGAACGGAGTAAAGAGAGGAGAAATCCGTCAGCGGTGCTCGCCCAGAAACAAACTGCACACTCAGTAAAGTTGCTTCTCAAAGTGTGGGCACATTTGAGTATCTCGTTCGGATGTTCTTTAAGCATAATGAGCTGTACAATATGCGGTTTGAGGCAAAAGACAAATTGCATTTGGTACGTTGCCTTTTTGTCTTGAGCTTCTTGTTCGTTATGCGGCATATCTGATTGCCATGATGGATAAGGGAGCAATCACCGTAGTGAATATTCTTTTTTATAAGCACTACCTGCGCGCAGAAGAATTTTATATCAAGGTCCGCTCACTACAGGCATTGGGTTTCTTTTTTTTACTAGACCTGAATTCATGATGGAAAAGGCGGTTGACAGATCATTGATCCACTTGTCCTCCAGGTTTGGAGATTATCGGAAGGATGACACTTCTTCCTTTAGTTTTTCACCGACATTTGAAATATTTCCTCAGATCAGTCAAGTGTTCCTGAAAATTCTTTGTATCTGTCCAAATTGAGTGAGCCTGACGATTGGCATCCTAGAACAGGAGGTGGCAAGCATGGAAACAGAGGCAATAATAGTGATAGGAATAGAGAACGATATAAAGTTTTAGACAAAGTATCTCCAGGGAACATAACTAGTTCGGACTATGATCGTCAAGCTAGAGTCAATAGGAGAACAGTTGCAACTAGTTCAAGTTATGTGGAAAGTTTGGATGTAAGCAATGCCCAAAATTTATCGTCAATGCTCATGTTGATAACAAGAAAGTTGTGCTTGGTGCGCTTACATATGGGAAATGCGACCAGTTTTAGTTGGATATTATGTTTTCTAAACCGTTCAAGCTTTCACACAGTTGCACCACCGGAAGCGTCTTCTTCATTGGTTATACCACAGTTGTAGAAGAAACAGATGGTGGAATGGGAGGATATGATGACTCAGACTCTGATTCTGATGATGATCGACAAGCTTAGGCTCTGATGCATCGTGTTAAGGAAAATGGCCAAAGAGAAGCGAGGCTTTCCAAGCATGAGTTAATAAAAGATGGTGCGAAACAAGTGAAGCCTAAACCTATGATAATTGATTATTAGCGGGAATTCATATGAAATGAAATCAAAGGATCTAGGTAGAAATGGTTGTTCAAAATGTCAGAGCCCCTTGGCTAGAGTTAGTAAAGCTTCCATTGTAGCTGAAAGAAGCTTCACGCATATAGAAACCCAATTGCTTGCTTTACACTCTGCGGAGGTACTTTCATCTGACCTGCATTCTTCCATAGCTATATATCCAATCTGTAGTTCCGTGGATATAAGTGCAGTTAAAGGTGCAGGTTCAAAGACCTGTGTTAACCAGCATATTGGTATTTGTGGTACTAGGCAACAGTTTGGTCACTTTTCCATTGAGATATTACGTTGGCACATTCTGCTCTGGCTTCAGATTGGGAAAAATGGTTAGCGCACAGTAAGTTGAAAACTGAAGGGACAGCCACCGCCACAATCCAAAAGGTGAAGATTATTTTATGGAACCGCCTAAACGATACCGATAAAGGATTCCTGGGAAGTTATTACAGAGTTATGGCCAAATAGCCAGCGCATCACAAGAAATGACCCATACTTAAACTCCATTTTAATACTCCTGCCTCCAGCGCCGCTTAGATAGATATTTTCTTGCATTTATTTCAGTACAGATTAGGGTAGAAGCTGTGACTCCATCAGATCGATCTGAGATCTGCTTGTAATAGATATTTTGCCTATTTAAACAACGTTGTTCGTTGTTCAAAGGGTGAGAGGTGTTTGATCGATAATATGATTTTGAGACTTGCTGTGTACGCTCTAAGAGATTTAATAAACAGAGCTTGCTGGAACATTTGTGTTTGGACTATCTAA
>APFE031741681.1:231641-256793 GCA_000404065.3 Pinus taeda | reverse complement strand
AAACCTGATATTATTCCTTGTGCAGCTATCCTGCTCTGTAGTCCCTTCTTTGCCGAAGAAAACACATCCTTCAGTCCACATCCTTGACTCCATGCCCAATGTTCTAAACCTCTTGCGCTTCGCATGCCAAACACTGCTTGAATAGATCATTCATCCCGCCAAACTCAAACAAAAACCATGTGCATAATAACTAGCCTGAAATCATTTCCTAAACAAAGCTAAATCCCGAAGAGAGAGCCCTCTCTGACTGCTGGTAGGCTAGGACCGGCAGTCCAAAGCTTGGTCTGTGGTTACCTTGGCCGTATCCCTTAAGGAGCCAAGGGACAACCTGAGTGTTAACACAAGGTACGTTATGATGATGTTGCATGTATATTGTTTCCATGTACCTTGGATATCAGAACAGATATGTGGTACCACAATGTTACTATCAACTCCATTCAGAAATGGGGTATGTTCAAGAGAATCTTCCTTGAGAAATTTCTTAATGACAAAACCCCTGCCATGTTGTTGAAATAATTTGGTAGTCTTAAGATGGAGTCAAAAGAGAAAGTGAAAGGCTTTAACCAGAGGTTTAACCATATCTTGAAAATTTTCATTATAGGCACTAAGCCTCATGACTCCATCACAATCGACTACTAAACATTTTCACTACTGACCATCATTTCACAATTCATCAAGCGAACTACGAAACCAACACTTTTCGAAAATTTCCAAGAAGTAATTGATTGTGAGAAATACTTGCGTGTGATTGGAGTCATTGTAGATGATGAACCAGCTAAGGACTCTAAAGACATGGGCGAAAGGTTTGAGATTGTTGTAAGGTAAATGAAAAGGAAACAAGTGAGATTGAGACCCTTACTCATCTCCTTAAGTCCTTGACAACTGAAGTAGAAAAAATCAAGCAACAAACAACTGAGACAACAGTGAGCAAAATACCTTCCAGTTTTGCGCGCAGGAAGAATGTGACATCAAGTAGTAGTAGTAGCCACCTGGCTAAATCTCTTTAGAGTTCAAATGTTGTGTTCCAAATGGACCTAATTTCAAAGGATAACTTCTGTGAGATCCACCAAGGACGACATTCATAGAAGACCTATGCAAATTGGAACTGAGTTATGGGCTCCATGGCTTCAAGGATGAATGATCATTTTAATGCCAGTGAGAAGGTTCAGCCGTAATATGAATATGACGAAGAGGATGTTGCATCTGATGAAGCTCCATGTTCTGAGCACGCGGTTAACATGTATCGGTGTCTGAACACTGCCCAGAAGAAAACAACCACCGAGAAGGAGCCCCCAAAACAAAAAGGTCAATACAACTTTATAATTTAAGGGGATCCTACTGTGATTAATATACCGAAAGAGAAATTCAAGAAAATGCTCAGAAAAGTTGATCCAACGGCATCCTCAAAACAGAAAACACAAAGAAAGTTTGGGAAGAAAACTACAATGAAAGATACGTCCATGAGAAACATACTTCAAAACACTCCACTAGACAGTACAAACACAAGCCTTCCCTTGAACAACTTGATCAGTCTTCCCACCTTGGATTACAATATTGTAGAAGACATGAAGAATAACCGTGTGAACATCTCCCTGTACGAATTTACCAAAATCACGGGTCATCGGGATATTCTTTTGTTTGCACTGGGGCAAACCTCCATAGACAATGTTTCCTCTTCCAACAAGGGACCAATTAAGTCTCTCGGATCACTCACATATGTACTCAATGCACCTTTCATGGAAGAAATAAACTCGCTCTGCCCACCACTTTTTTTATCATTTGAAATAATCAACTTCAATGTCCACAACTATTTGGTTGAATCTGGCACATAAGTCAATGTCATGCCACTCTCCATTACTAAACGAATCAATGTGTAATGGAGTAGTACAGTTGCGAAGATCATCCAACTCGACTGAACATGTGTACCAACCATTGGTGAACTTTGGGATGTGATCATCTGGTTATCATCCAATGGATGAGCTCACCAATGCATCAAAAATGTGATCGTGGACATCCCAGAAGTATATGGATTATTGCTCAGTAGAGACTAGTCCAACAAATTGCAAGGATATTTTGCTATGGATTGATCACACTTATAGATTATGTACCATGAAAGAAATATTCGAGTTCTTTCAGAGAGATACATGAAACACAAAGTTACAACATTGAATGGTCATAATGAACCATTAATGGATTTCACCAAACTTCTATTTGGAAATTTCTTTCTGGAAATGCAGCTGGGGTGTTATCTTGCATAGCCGAGCCCCACACCACTAGCTACACTTGGGTCTCCTTCCTTGCCCAATTGGTGAAAATGAAACTTGTACAATACTTTGTAACAATAATAGTACTAGTCTTAACAATACTAGCATGACAAGAGGTCCTTGTACAGATGACTAGTGGACCTTGTATTTTGATGGATCCAAAACAAAAGATTGCTCTAGATCCAGGTTTGTTTTGATCGACCCAAGGAAAATAAAAGATTTAGTCTCAAGCCGCTTGGAGTTTGAGTTCACAAACAACACTGCCGAATATGAAGCACTCATCTTGGGTTTACAGAAATCCCTCAAACTCAATGTTGCCATGCTAAAAGAGGTAGGTGATTGTAAGATTGTGGTACGACGGGTGCGTAACACCATACACTATATATCATCTCGTCTTAAGAGTTACCAACAAGAGGTATGGCATCTTGTTTCAATTTTCCAAGATTTTAATATCATATCTATACCAAGAATGTGCAATGCAGTTGCAGATGCTCTGACAAATGTAGTTGTTAGGATGACACCACTTAGGAATATACTTACTGTTGAATTTTGTATAAGCCATCTATCCCTGACAACATCACTAATTTGTGTGTTTTTGATGATGATGAACATATATTGTATTTCATGGCCAATGCTAATGTCTTCAAAGATGCAACAATAGATGAAGACATGCACATGTAGTCTCTGCAAGACACAACTAATGAAAGCAAAGGAAACCCCATCCTAAGGATGTGGTTTCACTTGAGAAACTCTATGACTTGCAAAACCATTTCAAATGGCCCAGGAACACCAAAACCAATAGTTCAACACTGATGAATGAAAAAATTAACCTGGGAACAAAAAGAGATTCGAAGTTGATAAATATCGGTACGTGTTGCACACCAGAGGAGTGGCAAGCCTTTGTCCGCCTGTTCGGACAGTATCGTGATTTATTCACATGGACATACGATGACTTGAAAACACATGACATGTGAATAATCTAACACATCATTCTAATCGAAGAAGGGGACAAATTGTTTCAACAAAAGCTCAAAAAATTCCAACCATCACTTGAACCCCTCATAGAGAAATAATTGACTAAGCTATTGGATGCTTAGCTCATATACAAGATTCGTCATTTTACTTGGGTTTCAAACTTAGTTCTTGTAAGGAAGAAGTCCGAGGAGATCTGATTGTGTGTAGATTCTGAAATATTAATAGGGCTTGGGAAAAAGACAACTACCCTATGCCGTTTATGGAGCACATCTTGCAGATAGTATCTAGAGCTGAAATTTTCTCTCTCCTTAATGAATTTTTTGCTGAAAATAGAAACAAGGAATGCTAAATATAGAAGTGCTAAAAATATCACTGCCATAAATAGCATTTTGGGATACCTTCCTATTTTAGTTAGTCCTTGAACTAAAATAGAGAATTAAAATTCGAATTTGATCTTAGCAGTTGTTTGAAAAATAATTAATTAATTCATCTTGAGTTAATTAGTTGGAGAAAATCAAACATGAAGTCCATGTGATGACATGCAAAAGTTATCCCATAAATTGAGGAATTTATCCCTTAGTTAAAGAGATAAGGATGAGTTGTAATTAGTTAGCTCAATTAACTGAGTTAAGTCCAGTTAGATTAGTTCCAACAATTTTTTGAATTAATTGTGAGTTCAGTTAGTTAATGCATGCCTGAATGTAACTGTTGCACTTCAAATAACTGAATATTCTCTCATAAATAACTCATGCATGTCAGTTTAGATAGAGACCCATTTGAGATCAGATGATGGGATAATGTACTATCAGTTGCAAGAATATTCCATGGAGGATATCTCTTGCATGCAGAAGGAATTCATTCCTTGAGGATTGTGCAGTTACTTCTTTAGTTTAATGGGTATGTGATGAGGCCAATCACATAGGTGGCATCATTTGACCCGAAGAAAAATTGCACAAGGAAATAGGAGGCTTGGAGGGTTGAGGGAAGGCATATCTAGTGTCTATTCAGTTTGTGAGCTGTATTGTTTGATTGCAGAGAGAACGTGATAGTTGTGAGCTGATTCTTTTTGTAATCTGAACATATTTCCACTTCTATGATAATACAGAGATTGGGTTTTTAAGATGAGGCTTTCCCCGGGTTATTCTTCTGTGTTCATGTGTGATTGATTTCTCATTCTCGGTTATATGTGTTCTATTTGATCTTGCTCATATTTGATTAAGCTTCCGCAAGTTTGTTGTAGAAGTAGATCTTGTATTTTGCTTTAGTATATTGCATAATCTGTTGATCTACAGTGGGAATTTCTACATGGTATAAAAGGAAAGATGATCAAAGTGAAGAACAATATACAAGAAGGAAGAAGCTTGAAGTTTGAGGTTCCTGAATATAGAAATCGAGTTCTTATCACATCTCAATTTCACCAATGGCGTTCAATGGTTTAAGACTCAAGTATGTCCTTGATGGAAACTCGAATTATATAGCTTGGAAGGATTGCATGGAATCAGTAGTAGAGGATAACGGTCTAAAGGACTTCATTAATCAAGAAGTCCCCAAGCCGGCAGTAGCTGATGCTTCAGAATTGGCGGAATGGAAGAAATGTGTGGCTAGAGCAAGGAGAATCCTCCTGGAGGGAGTTCGAGACCACATTGTCTCGAGCCTCCATGGGAAGTATACACCATTTTTGATGTGGAAAACATTGAAATATCTATATGATAATAGAAATGATCAGAGGAAGTTGGCACTGAAAGACAAGCTTCGGAAAATCAAGTGTGAAAAGGGCGACACGATCTCTACATATCTGAAGAAGCTCACCACCTGCAGGGATGAGCTTGGAAGGGAGGACAGAACAGCCGTAGAGACATGGTGAGTCTGCACCTCATCTTCTAAAGAGCTAGCATACTACCAAAGCTCGGTTAAGGGAAAGAGAAAACTGCCAAGATTGGAAACGACTTTGGTTGGATCTGATGCAGGAGGAGATAAGAAGAAGCACCAGAGATGGATCCTCATCAAAGCAAGATGATGAGGAAAATCTAGCCTTAGCGAGTAAGGCGAGGAAAGGGAAAGGGAAGGCGTCCCATCCCAAATCTGGTTCTTCCCATGGTGGGAATAATTTTGGCAAATCAAAAGTGCGATGCTTTCACTGTCATGAAGTGGGCCATTATGATATGAATTGTCCACAAAAGAAATCCAAGAAGGGATCCTCGAAGGGATCTGATGGTGAAGCACTAGCCTCACAGTTTGAGTTGGATTTCTCTCTTATCGCATGCATGGTTTCATCCATGGTGGGATGTGTGTGGTACCTATACAATGGAGCTTCATTCCACATGTCAGGTGAGTGGAATCTTTTCAGTACCTTGGAGGAGAAGGATCTCCAAATGCGGATCGAGATGGGTGATGATGGAAAGTACTGTGTTTCAAGTGAAGGTACGATTGTGTTTCAGAGGGAGCATGGAGCGCCTCTCACCCTAACCGATGTAAAGTATGTACCAGGTCTAAAGAAGAATATTGTGTCCATTGCCATGCTAGAAGATAAAGGCTATGATGTAGTCTTTAGTAAAGGAGAGGTATTCTCAAGGCATATCGGCACTGGACAGACCAAGCAAATCGGGATTCGAGTAAAGAATCTCTACAAGCTGGAGGTAAACGGCTATGTTGCATTGAGTTCCAAAGCTGAGATGGTGTAGAGCCAAGATTTTGGTGAGCTATGGCATAGAATATTTGGCCACTTGCACCATGGAGCCCTGAAGATCATGCAGTAGATTTCTACCAGACTTCCCAAGGGAAAACTAGAGCAGACAAATACATGCAAAGGTTGTACCTTGGCTAAGTATGTGAAATCTTCCTTTCTGGATCGAGACAGTAGAGTTGGAGCAATCCTGGAGCGAGTTCACTTAGATGTTTGTGGACCATTCTCTACAGCCTCGACCACTAAACAAAGGTACTATGTTATTTTTTTGATGATTTTTCTCGTAGATGCTGGATCTACTTTATGCAAAAGAAGGATCAGACCTTCTTGAGGTTTTGTGAGTTTAAAGTCTTGACAGAGAAAGAATTTGGAAAGAAAATAAAAGCCTTATGTAGTGACAATGGTGGAGAGTATGTCTCCCAATAGTTTAAGGACTTCTGTGCTGCAGAAGGAATTAAACAAGAGTTGACGGCACCCCATAACCCACAGTAGAATGGGGTGGTCGAAAGGAAGAACAGACTGATTGTGGGAGTAGCTCAAGCAATGTTGCATGACCAAAGCCTACCACTACATTTGTGGGCTGAGGCATGCAATACAACAGTATACTTGCAGAACAAAAGCCTACACCGTATACTGGGAATGAAGACACCGATGGAGGCCTTTTCTGGGAAGCGACCAGATGTGAGTCACTTTCGAATATTTTGATCATTAGTTTACTTTCATGTGACCAAAGATTCCCAAAGAAGCTAGATCCAATAGATCAGTTTGGAATAATTGTGGGGTACATGGATACACCCCACAACTATCGGATGTACCAGCTTACTAGTCAGAGGACAGTGATATGCAGGGATCTGAAGTTCGATGAGCAGAAATCCATGCGAATATCACTTGAGAGGGAGCTCAAGTTGCATGCAGAGGAGGAACTTTCAATTCCTAAGGAGGAGGAGCCCCAGATTGATGGGGAGCAGTCGCATGCGTAGAATCCAGGAGTGGAGACATCCACTCATGTTTAGACTTCCAGAAATGGGTGGAAATGCTCAAGGGAAGTTGACAAGTTGATGTTGGATGCATGGGAGAATGTGGGATAACCATCTTCTCAGTGCAGATGGAGGAGGTCGCCCGAGCGGTACACTGGGTACATGGCCCTGGTTGGGGAGTTTGTAGAGTCTGAACCTTCTTCATTCGAGGAGGCAGTGCAGCAACTAATATCAGTTAATGTAATGGTAGAGGAGTACCACTCTATCATTCAGAATAATGTGTGGGATGTTGTCCCAAGACCTTAGGTCAAGTCAGTGGTGAGTTCTAGATGGCTTTACAAGGTAAAGCAGGTAGCTGATGGCAGTGTTGAGAAACATAAGGCAAGTTTTGTTCCCTAGGTTTCTCACAGGTCGAGGGGATCGACTACGATGATATCTTTGCTCTCGTAGCAAGGTACTCATCTATCAGATTGATTTTGGCACTATCAACTCAGATGGGCTAGAAGATCCATCAGATGGATGTGAAGACAACATTCCTCAATGGGAAGATTGAGGAGGAGGTGTACATTGAGAAACCAGAGGCTTTCGAGACCTTCGATCGTGAGTCACATGTGTGTCGACTCAAGAGGGATCTGTATGGGCTGAAGCAAGTACCCCGTGCTTGGTACACTAGGATCGACAGTTAGTCCACCAGGTTGGGCTTCACCAAGAGTGAAGCAGATGCGAACCTTTACCACATCATGGTAGAAGGTAAGCCATTGATCATTGTTCTTTATGTTGATGATTCAATTTTGATAGGTGATGATCAATTGATCTGGTCTTGCAAGGAGGACCTTGTAAGAGAGTTTGAAATGAAAGACATGGGTCTTATACACTACTTTCTAGGCATGGAGGTGTGGTAGAAAGATGGTGAAGTATTTGTGTCTCAAGGCAAGTATGCCAATGATATACTCAGGCTCTTTCACATGGAGAAGTGCAAGCCCATGCAAACTCCTCTAGCTAGGAACTGGAGGAAGGAGGATGCTACTTCGGGTGAGGTAGTAGCTACTACTATTTATCAGCAGCTTATGGGTTCACTTATGTATCTGGTGAACACATGACCAAACTTATGCTTTGTAGTGAACCAACTGAGTCAAGCTATGGTTTAGCCTACCAAGCTGTTTTGGAAGGTAGAAAAGCATGAGCTGAGATACCTCAGAGGCACGTCTCAGTTTGGATTGTGGTACAGACGAACAGAGGGAGTGAAGCTTCAGGGCTTCACAGATGAGGATTGGGTAGGGATTCCATCGGACAGGAAGAGAACTTCTAGAGGAATATGCAACCTTGGTTTAGTTGCAGTTTCCTGGTACAGCAGGAAACAAAGGTCAGTTGCACTTAGCTCAGCAGAGGCTGAATACATGACTGCTAGTCAGGATGCATGTGAGGCCATTTGGATGCAGATGATTCTAGTGGGATTGTTTGGTCAGAGGATGGATCCAACTTTGATCTACTGCGATAATCAGAGTTGTATTAAACTCTTTGAGAATCTAGTTTTTCATGACAGGTCCAAGCACATTGATATCCGGTATCACCATCTTCGAGACTGTGTGATCAAGAGGATCATGTTGTTGATGTATGTTTTGACCAAGGAACAGGATGCAGATATTTTGACTAAGGCATTGTCAAAATGTAAGTTCGAGTTCCACAAAGATAGGATTGGGGTTACTAATAATCCCTTTATTGTTGAGAGGGAGCGTTGAAATAGCAACAAGAAATGCTAAATATAGAAGTTCTAAAAATAGCACTGCCATAAATAGCATTTCGGGATACCTTCCTATTTTAGTTAGTCCCTGAACTAAAATAGAGAAGTAAAATTCGAATTTGATCTTGGCAACTATTTGAAAAATAATTAATTAATTCATATTGAGTTAATTAGTTGGAGAAAATCAAACATGAATTCTATGTGTGGACATGCAACAGTTATCCCATAAATTGAGGAATTTATCCCTTAGTTAAAGAGATAAGTATGAGTTGGAATTTGAGTTGTAATTAGTTAGCTCAGTTAACTGAGTTAAGTCCAGTTAGATTAGTTCCAACAATTTCTTGAATTAATTGTGAGTTTAGTTAGTTAATGCATGCATGCATGTAACTGCTGCACTTCATATAATTGAATACTCTCTCATAAATAACTCATGCATGTTAGTTCAGATAGAGACCCAGTTGAGATTAGATGATGGGACAATGTACTATCAGTTGCAGGAATATTCCATGGAGGATATCTCTTGCATGCAGAAGGAATTCATTCCTTGAGGATTACGTAGTTACTTCTTTAGTTTAGTGAGTTTGTGATGAGGCCAATCACACAGGTGGCATCATTAGACCCCAAGAAAAAATGCTCAAGGAAATAGAAGGCTTGGAGGGCTGAGGGAAGGCATATCTAGTATCTATTCAGTCTGTGGGCTGTATTGTTTGATTGCAAAGAGAACATGATAGCTTGTGAGCTGATTCTTTTTGTAATCTGAACATATTTCCACTTGTATGATAATACAAAGAATGGGGTTTTAGGCTGAGGCTTTCCCTGGGTTATTCTTCTGTGTTCATGTGTGATTTACTTCTCATTCTCAGTTATATGTGTTCTATTTGATCTTGCTCATACTCGATTAAGCTTCCACAAGTTTTTTGTAGAAGTAGATCTTGTATTTTTCTTTAGTATATTGCATAATCTGTTCATCTACAGTGGAATTTTCTACATTTTTGGGATATAACTAGGTTTTGGTAGTAGAACCTAATAGACTTAAAACTAATTTCTGTACCAAGTGGGGTACGTTTTCTTATCGAAGGATGCCATTTGGGTTGATAAATGCAAGCGCAAAGACATAGCCTTTTGTGGGCTCATCAGACAGAGGATGGTGGTCTACCTTGATGAAGTGACAATATTTTCTATAAAGCGATTAGACCACTTGTGCCATGTCAAGAATATCTTTGAGTGATGTTGAAAGTATGGGATATCCTTGAATCCCAAGAAGAGCATATTTGAAGTGTCTAAGGGGAACCTCCTTGGGAATATGATCTCTAAGAGTGGGATCAAGATTGATCCAGACTGAGTTCGGACTATCACACAGATTCCTCACCCAGTCAACAAGAAGGCTATGCAGTCCTTCTTGGGGAAGATCAACTTCCTCCAGAAGTTCATGTCAGATTATGCATAGATTTTCAAACCTATCCAAGGTATGATCAAGAAGGATGCAATCTATAGTTGGGGGAAGAAGGAAAAGGATGCATTCACCCATATCAAGTAGGTGATAGCAGATGCACCTGCATTGTATAGCCCAAATTTCAGAAAATATTTCTTGCTTTATACATTCACTTCCAACAACTCACTCATTGCAGTTCTCACATAAAAGGATGGGTTGAACAATGAATGTCCCATCTCCTTCATGAGTGCGAGCATGCATGGACCTAAGCTCAACCATCCCAATGTGGATAAACAAGCATATGTTGTATACAAGGTGGTGAACATTTCAAACCATACCTGCTGAAGAATAATTGCATAGTCTTTGAGGCACACCTAGCAGTCACAATGTTGCTTGTTCAACAAGAGCTGGATGAAAGATGTGCATACCGGATGACATGACTACAAGAGTATGATCTTGATATCAAGCTAGTTCACACTTTCAAGGGTCATGGTCTCTACAGACTTGCAGTAGAAGCAGTGGACACACAAGGGGAAGAAGAAGAGTTCGTTGGTTGGGAGCAAGAAATCGACATGTATAATGTAGAGCGAGCACCACCCACTTCCTACAACAAAACTTGGTATGAAGAGGTGTGTGAGTACCTTGAGCATGGCACTTGGTAAGAAGAGGACACTTCACCTCAAATCCTTATTTGACTAGTTGGTGCACGAAGTTATTTACAAAAGGCACAAGAACGTAATTTTTCTCAGGTACCTGGAGGCACAATATTCAGAGATAGTACTACGTTACATGCATGATGAACCAACCAGAGGTCACTTTGCGGGTAACACAACTACGAATAAAATCATGAGAGATGGTTTTTACTGGCCCACAGTTTAAATATGCATACACTTATGCCTGCAAGTTCCCGATGTGTCAACGATGTGCCGACAGAAAATGAAGGTCAGCAACACCACTACAACCTGTTGCAGTGGATGAACCCTTCCAACAGTGGGTCTTATACATCATTGTGGAAATCTTCCCACATTCATCAAAGCATCACTGCTACATTTTGACTGCTACAAATTACTTCACATGGTGGATGGAAGCAGTTCCGCTCAAACAAGTGAATGACTAGAAATTCATCAGCTTCCATCAACAAAACATCATCTCGAGGACTGGTATTCTGTTATCACTTGTTTTTGACAATGAAAATTACTTATATTCATTAAAACTATATGATTTTGCATTGCAATATGGTATTGTGCTTAAACATTCATCTAACTACTACCCACAAGGAAATGGTATTGCTAAATCAACAAACAAGAATCCTATTCTCATCATTCAAAAGACCATTTACTCTAAGCAGCGAAATTGGCATTCCTATCTAGTGAATGCATTTTGGGTTGACCGAGTTACACCCAAGCCCTCTCTAAACACATCTCCATACTTCCTTTTATACCAAAAAGAAGCCATCCTTCCACCCAATATATACTTGCCTACTCTCCAGTTATCCCAAGAATCCCAAGACAAGCCGTGTCTATTGATTCAACATAGGATGGACACATTACACAAGTTACAGGAAGAACAAATGAAAGAAAAAGAAAAGTTTTCACTCCACTAGAACCATATCAGGAGATGGTTCGATCGAAAGTATACAGGGAATGCTAGTTTCGTTGTGGGTGACTTAGCCTTGAAGTGGGATAAACCCCATGAAGACAAAGGCAAACATACGTAGTTCAAGTCTCTGTGGATTGGTCCATACATGGTTGACGAAAAACTTGAACAACACACATATTGCTTGCAATCACTTGATGGGAGGATTAACAACCTTCCTTTCAATGGCCAAGATTTAAAGTGTTATTTTCAATGATCTAGGGTCACGCCCCACCTATGTACATATCATGCTTATTGTTGCCTTGTTGCTTTGCTTTGTTGATTTTGTTTGATGTTCTACTTAATTTTTTTTTGCTTTGTTTTGATTTTCTTCGTTTTGGTTATCTTTTCATTTTTCTTTGTAAATAAGTGTTGTCTAATATTTTGTTATGGATTTTGAATAAGTATATGGCTGAATTTAAAGAGTCTTGTGATACTGCAACACTTGGCCAGTCTTGTGTTCGTCTTCTCTGTGCTTGGTTGTAAATTTTGGTTGATGAATCTTGGACATAAAATATGATCCATCTATAAGGGAAGCTCTAGTCAAACCATGAACTTGTGTCCAAAATTGTAAACCCCATCCCTATACTCAGTCTTCTGTTGTGTGTGTTCAAGCTTAGTCTAACTAGTAAAAATGGAGAAGGGGAAAATGTAAATGAGCAAACCTAAGTCAAAGGTCTTACATGCTTCTCTAAAAAAACAACCTCTTATGCCCTTAATAAGCTGGGATCCCTCTTCTGCCCCAAAAATAAATAAGTTCCTATGCACATTCCTCTCTAAAGAAAAAACACAAAGGCGAAAGAAAAAAAAGGCTTCTTGTTCAGAGAGGTGAAGCAAGCAACTCCACCAGGGTACTGACCAGGCTCGCTGGTAGTGGAGCAATGCTTATGTTCCTACGTGACTCCACCAAGGTACTGTCAAGGCCTACTGGTAGTGGAGCAACACTAGAGATGAAAAATTATACTCTGCAAATCTTAAGCTCACAAACCAAACTACCCTTCCCAATTTTGAAACAATGTGATCTAGCTGAAAATTTTGTTGAGGTTGACTGAATTGATACAAGGTGAACCATGTTTGTCCATGGGGTAAGAGGGGAAGCCAAAGTAGCCTGCATAATGAATTAATACTTCCTAAAAGTCCAAGGCCTTGTACTACAAATGAAATGAAATAGAGAAGCTAGTATTTAACCAGTGTGTTGCCAAGTGTTGTAGCAGCTGCAACACCCTCCAAAATTTTGGCCTACATCCAAATTTTAGAGCCTTCCTTTGTTTTTCCCCTTGATGGTCGCAAACACTCAGGCTTATCCCATGAGCCCTTGTCAAGTCTTCTCACCCTTTTCGCTTGATCGACCACCGGTCATATTTTGGCATGTTGATCGGTATGTCATGCTTACGAGTTTATTCTGGCATTTTTGAAGATTGTCTTTATGTGCATGTGTTTTTTTTGCTTTGTTGACATTGGTCACACTCACACACAAAGTTGTAAGCACTATCGCACAAGTTTTGTCACGATCGTTCGAAGAGATATCTCAATTGTTGCACTTGTTTCTCTTAACCTTTGAGTCAGTCTCATTGAGCACATGTTTTTCTTGTTGGTTTGAGGTGTATCGTCGTCAAGTCATGCTAAGTGTGTGATCCCATTGTCATGTATGCTCAAGTAAACTTATTGTTGTTATCACACTTAGTCATTTTCCTGAAAAATTGTCAACCAAACAATCCTCCTTCAACCAGACCCCGATCTCAATGACCTTGCACTGCTTCCCAAAACTGTATAGAGCTTGAGGCTATCCTCTAGGCAACCTGCATTGTGCAATTCTGAAAATGAGAAAAATGACTGTCTCCGAGAACTGTGCAGAAGTTGTCCCAGAACCCGATCCAGTTTGCGCTTCTTGCATGATCTCCCATCAAGCCTCTCAGCTATCACCCAAAAACTTGACTTGAGTTGTGACCTAGGGATGCAATGATCTCCGAAACTACGCAGAACTTGTCTAGCCTAATTGCATTGCACTGCTTGCAAAAACTGCACAGACATGTAGAACAGGCCTCTGTTGCCTGTCACTACACTATCCCGGAAATTACGCAGATTTGATAGGAAGTCTTCCTTGGTAGCCTTCTCTATCATCAGCCCAGAAATTGCGCAGATTTGGATTCACCAGCCCTTCTTCCCCACTCTGCAAACAACCCAAAAATTGCACAGTTATATCTGGGCCTACACAGTCTCCTAGGATTGCGTAATATTGACCAGTAGCTCCTGCAACCCGATCTTGTCCTCCTCTGAAAAACTACACAGATTTTTCTACCAATGCCTCCTGTTGTCCACACTACCTTCTCGGAGAAACTTCATAGATCATATATGGATGAAATTCCCAGTGCTACCCTTGAAAATTTTGTAGATTGGCCCAGTAGTTCCCCAACACCCTACCTGCCCTTCCTCCTAGAAACTACACAATTATGACTCCTAGCTGGTTTTTCCCTGCAACTGTCATTGTTGTCCCAGACTATGCAAATCTACCTCCCAATGAAATTTGTGCAAGTTTTCCTGACAGTTTTTTGGAGCCTTGCATCCTAGCCTGAGCTATGCTCTGTGCAGTTTCAGTTCCTTGTCCCTCTCTTAGCCACCTACACCAAAATGGAAAATAATGCATTATGTTAGACTAGAATATTTTTGGATTTGATGTCGTCTGGTCATGAGTAATTACAAGAACAGTTACATCAATGAAACATGGCACGATGACAAACGGATAGAGAAGGAGTGCATTTTAGAATACTTGCTCACAGTTGAACGAATGAATGAAGCACATCGAACAAAGAGCGAAAGGGACACATACACATGCACCATCAAGAAAAGACCAATACCATCGAACATGCACTTTTCCATACGGAGGTGAAGACATGTTACAACGAGAGCATACCATCACTCAGTAGTACAACTACTTGACATGGACACCACATTCAGCCAATACATGTCAACAGTGTCATGTCGAGTTGTCATGGCCACACCACAACTATGGGCCATACTTGTTGTAATCAATGTAATGTAAAGTGGAAGTCCAAGAGACACACATATGAAGTTGAAGAGTCATGTAAAGTTGAAAATTCATAAGAAGTCAAACAGTCATGAGGGAAGTCAAAGAGTCACAAGGGTCAGTTATACCCCCTTGGTTATATATACCCCCTCATTGTATGAGAAAGTGACTTTTCATCTTGGCTCCTTCTGCATAAACTTGAGAGTTTGTAGTATGTTCTTTGAGGAGAGAGTAGTGGATCCAATTTCCTAGATGTAAGGTGTACAAATGTGTCATAGATATTTTTCTTAATTCAGAAGCCTGTCTCAGGCTAGCATGTTTTCACGCATGTTTTGTATCCGTTTGTAAGGCTATTCTTTAAACATTTGTAATGCATGTTTTCTTAACCTGTACTAAGATAGTGAACTACTTCGATTATTTAAGTACTCATATTTTTGAAGATGTGTTGTATTGTTTATCACTGCTGTCCCATCCATGTGGACTACTCCGCTCGACATTAGACATACCATCTTTGTGTTTTCTTGGTTTTAACGATGGTCACCCCCATGTGGACTATTCTGTGTGTTTTTTCCCTTGAACTTTGGTTTTCATGACTGCCGCATCTAATGTGGACTATTCCGTTGGATGCTAGACATACCCTTGTTGTTGTTCATGTGTGTTTCTCCTCTCATCAAGAGGCTCACTTTAATCCCCCTTTTTTGACAGTAAGATAACCTAGACACATAGTTACATTAAGCACTCACCAGGCACAGTTACCTCGCTTTCTTTAAGTTACAAGCATAACACTCTCATGTGTTGAACAACAAGAGCTAAGGAAAATCTCTAAGATAATGGAAACTAGTCCATTGTACCAAATGCGACTCCTACACCAAACGGTGTGAGGTCTAGTTGGGAATTCATATGGGGGAGATCCTTTGAATGTTGGCAGCCTAGCACTTTCAACAAGTTCCATAAAAATAATATTTTCCCATGTGCAAATTTAATTCTTCCAAGGGCTAGTAGGGTCTCCTTAGGGTGAGGAGGGCTTCCCCAAGGATGTATTTTGTCCTTGATTTGGGAAGGAATTCTTGACAGCATCATAAATCTCATCTCATATGTCTTGTCATCATGGTCATTGTATCATATTGTATCTATACTCTTCTAATATTTTCTTATCTTTTCTCATTTGTTGAACATGCTAAAATCTAAAGAAGAAGAATCATGGTAGGGGAGATAAATATTCCACCCTATATCCATGGACATAGGCGAGATACCACTTACCATAAGAAGTAAGGATCATAACCATCCTATCTTTCTAATGACAATAGGTGAGATACCACTTACCATGAGAGGCAAGGATCACATTCATCCTATTTTTTGTTGATCTTCCCACCTTTACCCTTAAGATTCAAGTGGTTTAACACCTAAATTCCCTACCTTGGGGGAGATACCCAACTTACTTGTGGTAAGTATCACACACACCCAAGTCTCCTCACCCATTGGCCAGATGGGTGGCAATCCAAACAACCCAACTTATGGTATGGATGCATACTAGGGTATACTTTGACAAGTCCCTGACTTGGTAGGGGGATATACCCAACTTTCCATGAGTGACAAGGATTGCACACACCCTGCAATGAAAATAGGAGAGATACCCAACCTACCACAAAGGGTAGGGAACACACACACTTATTTTCTAGAGTTCCCTCAACCCTAGGGACTCTCTAGCTCAATTCCTCTCCCTGGGAGCTCAAACAAGGGGGAAGAGCATAGTTCAGTGTTCTCGATTAGCCTTGACCCTTACCCAAGAGGGTCACATCCGTTAGTCCAAGTGTATCTCTAAAGACCAAGGACTTACCTTTTGACAAAATCTTGGTAAGAATATCTACTATCTAATCATCAGTCAAAATGTGATAGTGTCTTACGAAGCCTATCTATACCATATCCTTGATATAGTGATATCTGATCTCAAAGTGCTTAGACCTGTCATAGAAAACAAGATTTTGTGAAATTAAAATCCCACTCTTGTTGTTGCAATATCATATTTGTATCCAATACCTGCTCAAACAACTATCCAAAGAGCTTCCTCAACCACATTTCACCACAGTTGGCCATGCTAGCAGCAATATACTCACCCTTAGTCATGCTTAGAGAACCAAAATTTTGCTTCCTTTTCATCAAAGATATCATGGAAGACCCCAAGCTAAAGCAACACCCTGATGTGCTCTTTCTATCAACAACATTTCCAGCCCAGCCAACATCAATGTATCCATGTAGCCTCACATCTCTGGTAGTATATCTCAGTCCAAGATTTATAGTCCCATGTAGGTATCTCAGAACATGCTTAGCATCAACCCAATGTGCATGCGGAGGCTCAGTCATGAATAGACTCATATTTCTTATTGCAAAACATAAGTTTTTTTTAGTCTTCACCAAGAACATTAGTTCCCCAATCAACTATCGATATTCAAAGGAATTTTCCAGTTCAGGTCCTGCAACTTCACCACATAACTGGGTACCTTGAGGTTTCCCCCCAGGCGGTGACTGGCCACCTTGAGGTTGAGGATTGGGAATAGAACCTAACATCATGAGAATATATTCAACACTCAATAGTTTAGTACCATTATTTCCAGTTAATAACCCTTGTTCAATAGGTCGAGGAGATGCTCCCGAAAAAGTACTAGAAATGGACTGATACCCAGCGGGAACAGAAGGACCACCGTACAAAAAGTCTTCCGGAGATTGAGAAAACATGGATGACTGTTTTGACATATTTAACGGAGGATAGTAACCTCTGGGTGATAAGAAATACAAGGTGGTGAAAAACTTAGTCCCGGGTTTTCCAAAAAATTAGTCAATGAAAGATACCAATCACTGCTCCTAGGTGGACTGTAAAAGATTTATTCACGCTCCCTAAGGTCTATAAAAGGTCGATCTTCTGGAATAGGGATGCCTTCTTCTTTTTCTGGAATAGCAAGTTCTTCAATAGCTACTAGTCAGAAGGAATATTTTGGGTAATTATTCTTTCTACCCTCGGTGAACTAGAACCATTAGAAGTTGGAGAAGCAAACCCTGATATTGGAGTAGCAGCAGTTTCAGATTTGGGTTCAGATATTTCAGGTTCTTCACCTATATCACTAGTAGATGAAACACTACCAGTAACTTCTGAAACAGACACAGACTGTGTACTATAATCTACTATTAATGCTGAAAAATCAGGATATACCACCAAAGAAGACTGTCCTTTTTTCAGGTGACCCAACTCTACTGTCTTTAGGAGTTACCAGGGCCTGTAGCCCTTCAGGCTGGCTCGGTGAAAACTCAGGAGGTTGGCCCCAATGTCTACTGGACTTCCTCGGTAATTCAGCCACGGTTAAAACTTTTAACTACTTCACACGAAAACAAAGTAAAATCTCAATGAAAACCACCTAAAGCCTCTAAAGAACCAAACAAAATGAATCACATGCCTAAAGAATCTAGGAGATCAAACCACACACAAATAGTAACTTTCCATACTAAAAACACTAGTTGGTGATGAAATCCAACGTCGCAGAGTTCAATACAAAAATAGCGGTTGGAACAGTTACCCCGACAACCTGCTTAATGAATAGACTGGCACAAGTTTCTCCACTAAACCGTGTTGAGTGAAGAGAACCCCCCAGAAAATCCAAGTGAGTCTAGCCAACGTCTGCTCTAGGTACAGTGGGATCTTCCCACCACTGTCACCTTAGGAAGAATCCTATAGAATATGGTCACTATGGTTACCAACGGAAACAAATATACCTGGGGGAACAGTCTACGTTCCGATACGCACGCAAGGGCATAGCAGCAAGCTCAATCCCCTTGAAGGCTCCTTGACATAATCCAAGGTTTACCAACAAGTGACCCCAGGCTCCTCGACAATGGTTAATCCGAGGTTCACCATTTTTAATACGTGAATATCTGGCGTCGTTCCCAATGAGGAAGGATTGATTCCCACACTGGTTTGGACACGATCTCGTGCTTCTTCTTTAAGAGGAGCTTTCCCAGAGCATAGATGCAACAGTTGGATTTTTCTCCTACCGCAAGATACAGCTACTTGTTTGTTTTACTGTCTTGGAGAGTTAATTACTCCCTAATCCAAAACACTAGCCTAAGCTATGTTGGTGTAATAAAGCCCTAGAAATAAAAAGATTACTAGATGGATTTTATTTTAAGCGTTATTTTTATTGGTTTTTTTTAAGTCAAGAGGTGCGGAGATGAAACTCGTGGTGTGAAGACTCGACTCGAAATCACTATTAATTTTCTCCTAAAGACCCACTTTTGTTTCCTTTTAGTGAAAGAACCTTGATACATTTTGCAATTGAACATTTCACAAGGAATACTTACTTGCTCATTCAAAAGTACATGTCTGTTGCTCTCTTTTGCTAACTACTACATCCAAGGAAAATATTCAAGTACATGGAATCTTAGCCACATTTTCGTATGGGGCTCCTATACCAAATGGTGTGAAGCCTAATTGAGACTTCATATTGGGGAGACTCCATGTATGTTTGTAATAGATCTATCCTGAAAATATATGAAATGATGCCAATATACCCAATAACTGTAAACAAACACAAAATATAGAAATGCTTCTCTTTATTGATCAAACCCTTGAGATGGGGTAACACCATACAATCACTCCTTATGGAAGGAAAACACTCCACAAGCCATATGGTTTCCAATACAATAATCCTTGACATCTCTCAATGGGGAGTCTTTAGCCTCTATATATGATTCATACATACAATACCATGGGTCATTACCATGGTTCTCTCAATAACATATATCTAATACCATGAGTTCATCACATTATTGCTAGCTACTTGTGGTCCCTTATATGATACGGTCTAACCACTTTATTTATTACTATGGCCCATCCCATTATTACATTATTCCCTTGGGTACCTCCCTCTGTACCCCATAATATCCCCCCTAGGTATACTACATTCCACCCCCCTTAAACATGTTTCATCCATGAAACATAAGAAGAACACAAATAATAAGATTTACTCAAAAGAATAGTCTACCGGTACCATGTACGTGCATCTAGACATCCAAGAGAAAGGTGAGCCCTCGATCTACCTAGTGCCTCACTCACTTGAGATGCAAGTTGACCCTGGCAGCTCTTCTGTGTTGATGTGTTGTGGGTGGATCGTCGCCCCTCTCTATATGTCATGTGGGGGTTGTTTTCCTTGTTGCTAATTCGTTGCCATCTTGTAGGTTGTTCTCTTGCTGGATGATGTGGGTGGTGATATGCTGAAGTTTTAACCAATGGTGTATCTTGCTCTAATTCACCACCTAATTGAGCCTGATTGGTATCTAGTACATGTTGTGGTGCCTGTTGTTGTTTCTTATCTTCGAGTATTAATTCAACAACTGATTCCTCATCTGATGTGTCCTTACTTGCAACATCTTCTGCTTCAGCCTCCTTGGACTCTACCTGTTTATTGATGGAAATATCTTATATGTAATTTTCTTCTTTTTATACCAGAGCTTTAGGAATTTCTTCTGCACATTAATATTGATAGTACCAACAGACTCCATCCAAGGATATCCCAAAACAACATCCACATTATCCATATATGAAGCATAAAAATCAGAATGCAATACATACTTATCCATGGAAATCTTCAAATCTTTATAAACTTGAACGTCCTTATTATCAACCTATGTGTTTTCCGTGTTTTTTGCTAGAAATTGCAATGTTTTTGCCAAATTAACATTTAGAAGATTTTGCTTGCAACTAGGATTTATAAACACAATGATCTTATCCTTCTGAATACATCCATGAACCTGCAATAAGGAGATACCAATAGAAAATAACCTCTTACATGTCTCATTCTCCTGTTTTCTAGCATGAGACCATTTGTCTAAAAAGAATTTTTCAAACTCTTCATCTGAAAGTTTGTACAACTTCTTGCTGTCAAGTGATCTAAACCATTTGGCAACCTCATCCTCCAAACCAATTCATACTAAATTTTTCCACTTTTCCCCATATGATAACTTTTCCCAGCTTATGAATTCTTCAATAGTAGGGCCATCATCTTTTCCTGAAAAAAAGCATCTTGCTAGAAGCCACGAAGAAGGTTTGAAAAAAATCACTTACTTGGCGAGAATTTAAAGTGGTCATAGTTCAGTCAATATTGCTTAGAATCTTTATTATGACCTGTTTTTGGAAATGGAACGACCATTCTGCATCTTCCCATGTTTTAGAAATCCTGATCTTGACACTATAATTTCATATTCGCGCTGCAACTGTCTCGCCGTCACAAAAATTTCTGAAAAAAAAGCGTTGATCTTAAATCATCGATATCTCCCTCATCCGAACTCCAATTCGACCGATTGTTTTTTTGAATTGGGTAATTTTTCAAGGGGATCTCATATCTGCAATTTTTTTCTCAAAATTTCCCACAAAAACGACAAAACTTAACTGGTTTCCCCGTCCACGAATTTTCGTCAAAACTTTCTCCAACATAGCTAATTTTTAAATCAGCAATATCTCCCTCATCCAGAAACCAATTCGGCCGATTTTTTTTTCAAATTGGGTATTTTTTTGCCAATAATCCAGATCTATAATTAGATTCTACAAATTTTGTACCAGAACTTACAGATTTGATATGCAAACTCACCACCCCAAAAAATTCTTGCTAAAAAAAAAATCTTTGCTTTGCCCAAGAAAGTGCTCTGATACCACTTGTAATAGATCTATCCTGAAAATATATGAAATGATGCCAATACACTCAATAACTATAAACAAACACAAAATATAGAAATGCTTCTCTTTAGTGATCAAACCCTTGAGGTAGGGTAACACCATACAATCACTTTTTATGGAAGGAGAACACTCCAAAAGCCATATGCTTGCCAATACAATAATCCTTGACATATCTCAATGGAGAGTCTCTAGCCTCCATATATGATTCATACATACAATACCATGGGTCATTACCATGGTTCTCTCAATACCATATACCTAATACCATGGGCTCATCACATTATTGCTAACTACTTGTGGTTCCTTACATGATACGGTTCAACCACTTTATTTATTACTATGGCCCATCCCATTATTGCATTATGCCATTGGGTACCTCCCTATGTACCCCATAATATCCTCCCTAGGTATACTACAGTATATGTAACATGGCCTCCAAGAGAGCTGGATCAAAAGGCACAGTTGAAAGCAGTACGTTGGGTCCCTATACTACTAGTGTAGCCCCTTATTGATATTAGTGCAACCCCCTTATGGTATTGTTGTGCCCATGTAGTCCCCATATTGTTATTATTTTTCCCCATAGAAGCCCACTATTGTTCTTTTTGTGCCCCTACAATATTATTGTTATGTAGGCTCTGATTATATTGGGACCACTTAGACTCCTATATATAGAAAGAAGGTATTGTCATTTGCATCATCCAAGAATTGTTCATTTTTGTAATGTAAAGGAGCTTTCCCCCTCGAAGAGGCTGATTTTGAAGTCGCTGATCTATATTTTCTATCTTTTTTGTGAGTTGGTTTCATAACATTTGGTATCAGAGCTTTGGATTCTAGGGTTTCATTGCTCCAAATGGGTCATCATGGAATTTTCGATATAAATTTTCTCTGCAAAGTTTCATAAGCTAAAAAAAAAAGCATTTGAGCTAAAATCATCCTAAACCTCACGTCCAAATTTGAGACCTTGTGTCACTATATTTTCAGAGATATGATCTGCGAATGTTAGGGTTTCTGCAAGCTCCAAAATTCCATCACAAATAGGTCATCGTGGAATTTTCGCTATAATTTGTTTTCTGTGAAGGTTTAGACTATGAAATTTGAGTCGAAATCTTGGTGAAGCTCGGGCCCAAATTTCAAATCTTGCTTCACTATATTTTCGGAGATATGGTCCAAGACATTTAGGGTTTGTGCAGGCTCCTGAATTACGTCCCAAACACGTGACCTGTGGAAAATTGTCATAACTTTCTCTCTGAGCATCAAACTGAAATTTTGTAAGAAGTTACAGAAAGAGGATGGACTATAATTTTCGGTATATTGTTTTCATATCCTAAGGTCAAAAAAGTGATACGTGGCACTTCGTACATGTTCACTCTACTAGAAAAGTATATAATCATGTCATCTTGGGATATTGTGCATAACCCTTTCTTGGAGAATCCAATTTCGATCAGACTGGTGGCATTAGAAAGAGGACGCATAGGGATACTGCAGATCGCACTTTCAGACCTTGGAGATCCAAAATTTTAGAGATACAACATATTCAAGATCGAGGGGCTAAAAGAAATAAAAAGAATGACTCGAATCAAGAAAATAGAAACACCTAGTAAGAAAAAATGGATGGATAATTTGAAGAATGCGATTGAAGCTAAGATAAATAGTTTTATATGTGTGATGGAAGCTAATATCAATGGTAGGGAAGCATATTTGAAGAAAGGCCTTGAATATTTGAAGAAAGACATGGAAGGTTTGAAGGAAGGTGGGACAAAGCTGCTACAAGAAAGGCCTCCTAAAGACGAAAAGGTAGTAGAGGAAACTCATGATGAGAAAAAAAATAAATGTTAATCATGATTTCATATATCTAAAATTGGATTGAAGACCCACCATGTTCCAAAGATCGATATGAGGAAGTTTGATGGCAAGGATCCCATAACATGGATATTACAGATGGAGAAATATTTTGATCTACATGATGTGCAACTGTTACAAAAGGTACATATTGCATCTTTATATTTAGAACCAAATCAATTTTTATGGTATAAAGGGATTTGTTCTTGTAAACCATTTATCACCTAGTCAATTTTCACGAAGGAAATGATATCACATTATGAGGATACAAAGAGCAACACCTTCTTTAGCCAATTGATAAATCTCAAACACAAGGGTTCAATGGCGAAGCACATTGAGGACTTCCAAAAATTGAATATAAGGGTAAATGATATTCGATAGAAGTAGAGGATTGATGTATTCATAGGTACTTTAAAGGATAACATTCAACATGAGGTTCGTCTTTGGGAACCTGATTCATTGGAGAAGGCATTCAGGTTGGCAAGAAAAATTGAAAGAAAAATTATGGCAACAAAAAATCCTACCACTCACAATTATAAATATGGAAGTTTTGTTGCTCCTAGTCTTCCACAACCTACAAGGTTGACACCACAAAAATTGGAATAAAAAGGAGAAAATGACGTTTTTTACAGTTGTGATAGCAAATATATTAAAGGTCATAAGTGTGCTAAGAAGAAATTATTTTACATTGATTGTGAAGACGAGGAAGAAAAGGATCAAGAAATGTCAAAAGAAGAGGATATCCACTAGGAACCAACCCCAGAGAAAAAAGAAATGAATCTGACCATATCTTGTAATGCATTGGCAGTAATTACCACTCCTCAAACTCTCAAGATAGAAGGGCATATCAAGGAGAAAAAAGATAACCTCACTTTTGCACAGAATCAAATGAAACAACAGGCAGATCAACATCACAGCGAAAGAAGTTTTGACATAGGCGATTGGGTATTTTTACGACTACAACCATACAAACAAATGTACCTCAAGCAAGCTAAGAAGGATAATAAATTATCACAAAAGTACTATGGTCCTTATAAAGTGTTGCAAAAGATTGGTACCATGACATACAAATTTGAGCTTCCTGCATCTTCCCGAGTGCCACCAGTTTTCCATGTTTCATGCTTAAAAAAGGTTATAGGTGACAAGGTCCCAGTTCAAACAATATTGTTGAAAATTGATGAGGAAGGGAAAATCATATTTGAACCTGAAGCAGTCACGGAAACAAGAATCTGGCAGTTACGAAATCGATCAATTTCAAAGTATCTCATCAAGTGGAAGAACTTACCCGCTGAAGATTCCACATGGGAGTGTCACACGGAATGAGTCAATTTTGCGGACAAGCTCGACCTCCCTAGTATCTAAAGATATCTAGTGACAAGCAAGCCAATCAAAAACTATCTTTCTCTAAATATGCAATTAAAAACAAAGGCAAACAAGTGTTTTAGGCCTACCTTGGGTCCAATGCAATTTTGTGGAAGCCTCGCTCCCTCGCTCCAAATGAGCTTCCTTGAAGTGTAATTCTGCAAACACAAACAAGCAAACAAATTAAATAGCACCTGAAAAGCCAATATCATAAAGCATATTTATCATAATGATCAAGGAGATTATGAAACAAACCACATAAGACACTTTGTTGAGAAAAATTAATTTGATTGTATTAATTCAAATGAAAGAAGAACTTTACAACCTGTGCCTTGATGCTGTACAAGCTCCTCCCAGGGTCCGACAAGAAGTCTCCTCTACTTTGACAAGTTTCACTCACTTCTCAATGAAACCAAAAGGTATGTGATCTCTCCTCTCAAGTTTAACTAGGAAGTCCCAATTCCATCAGCATTTACCCTCAAAATGTTCAGCTTCTAACCT
>APFE031741681.1:192754-228398 GCA_000404065.3 Pinus taeda | reverse complement strand
TTTTGTTCGCATCATGAGTTTCCTTTACTACCCTTTCACCATTAGTAAGTATTTCTTGTAGAAACTTTGTCAAATCTGTCTTCAAATCTGCCATGTCTGTCCTCAAATCTGTCTTCATATCTGTCATGTCTGTCTTCAAATCTATCTTCAAATCTATCTTCAAATCATCCATCTTAGATTCCACACCATTCATCTTATCTTCCACGCCCTTTATCTTAGATTCCACGCCATTTATCTTAGCTTCTGTTAGCTTTTGTGAGAGTGACATTTGTTACACTTGGTCTTGTAATTTTGATATATCATGTAGTGTTTCTTCCTCTTCTTCATGAGTCATGCTAGGCTTTCAGATTGCTTACTAGGTGTTTGCATTTTCTTTCCTCGGGGCATCAGTTACCTTTAATAATGCTCTACTATGCCCTTTGAATTCCTTCAAGATCATTTTTCAAACCAAGCTTAGGTAAAATTTAAAAAACTCTACACACCTTTTTTCACTTTGTAGGAGCTCGATATTGCCTCTGATGTATCTCTGTAATTTTGGATCATCCAGTTCTAAAATTGTGATCTGCAGTAGCCCTCTGTGTCCTCTTTTCAATGCCACCAGTGTGATCCAAATTGGATTCTCCAAGGAAGAGTTATACCAAATCTTCCACAGTGACCTGATTATAGACTAACTCAGTAGAGCGAACTTGTACGACATGCCACGTGTCCCTATTTAGACCTTTGGCTCTGAAAATTATATACAAGAAACTACAATCTGTCCTCTTTCTGCACCTTCTTACGAAATTTCAATCCGATGCTCAGAGAGAAATTTATGACGATTTTCCCCAGGTCACCTGTTTGGAATGTAATTCAGGAGTCTGCAAAAAGACCAACTTCCTCAGATCATATCTCCGCAAATATACCGAAAAAAGCTCTGAAATTCGGACCCGAGGTTCAATATGATTTTGTCTCAAATGGGTTTTTTTTCGCTTCTGAAACGTCGCAGAAAAAAAGTTATATCGAAAATGCCACAATGACCTATTTGGAGCAGCGAAACCCTAGAATCCAAAGCTCTAATACCAAATGTTATGAAACCAGCTCACAAAAAGATAGAAAAGATAGATCAACGCCTTAGATTTCAGCCTCTTCGAGGGGGCAACCTCCTTTACATTACACAAATGAATGATTCCTTGATGATTCAAATGACCAAACCTTCTTTCTATATATAGGAGTCTAAGGAGTCACAATATAACCCAGCCAACCTAATAATAATAATATAAAGGCACAAAAATAACAATAAAGGGATTCTATGGGGCACAATAATAACAATATGGGGACAATAGGGGCACAACAATATTAATAAGGGATACAACTACAATAGTAATGGGGTAATCACTAGTATTGTAGGGACCTAACAGGACCACTTAGACTCCCATATATAGAAATGAGGTATTGTCATTTGTATCATCCAAGAATTGTTCATTTGTGTAATGTAAAGGAGTTTTCCCCTCAAAGAGGCTGATTTTGAAGTCGTTGATCTATATTTTCTATCTTTTTGTGAGCTGGTTTCATAACACAGTACTCAGGACGTGGTTGAACAGAGGTCTATGAGCTTTCCCGTGTACAAAGACACACGCCTATTCATCGAGAAAGACATCAAGATCACATGGAAAGACATCAACACCATTTTCTCAGGCAACTCTAAGGAGATTCTTGATGATCAACAGGTCTATGTGAACATCCATAAGTCAGGATTATACAAGGTTGCATGCAAGTTTCCTGTGTTCCCTTACATAGATGTGATCCACTGGATTGTCTCACACACTAATCTTGAGACAATGATATTGATCAGTGTTAGTGGAGCAAAGCTCGATTCCTTTAGGATGGGGTATTACCAGGAGATATAACATTTTCCATTGTCAGTGCGTAGGATGGATGCACCCTTCTACACTCCCAACAACAACATGAACACAAGAGACATCTTGAAGCATTGGGTAAAGGAGCCAACAAAGTTCAAGACGACACCTAACCTGATATACAAGATGAAGACACTCAGGAAAGCATATCAGTTCTTGGTCATCTTTGCATGTTTCTTGTATGGAAAAGGGAGTACAGAGACATTCCTGCAGAGTTGGGTTTCTATGTTGGATCAGCTGGCAAGTGAAGGAAAACCATTCAACTAGTCCAACATGTTGCCTCTCCAATTGAAACTGCATCTATCCAATGCTCAGAGTCCGCCAAATGATCATCAAACAATTCTTCATGTCTACCTACTTGCATGATGCAATCTGTGCCCGTCAACAGTTTCCTAGCATGGGTTGGGCACGAAACCTTCAGAGAGTGTTGTGAACATATATTGCAAATCTCTCCCAAATTGCAGCTACTAAGGAGTCATGGCTAGAATATCCAACCATTTCATCGCCCCTCTGTACATGATGATATTTGAACAAGATCCACCCTACATTGCCTAGGAAGCAATGGAGGCATTGCTGAACATTGCAGATTGGTGCGCCTCACCAGAAGGAACATTCATCAAGATGTACAGTGCAGAGAAAGCTCTGCATGTGTTGCCGAGGTTTTCCACAGACAAGTTGTTCATAAAGAAGGTTGCATACCACATCTTGATAAGGTTATCAGCTAGATTTCATAGGAAGAAGAAGGCACCATGGCCTACGCTTACTGTGCGAATTGGGTTGTACGGTATCGGGAGTTTGAAAGAAGCAGATGCTGAGGTGGTAGACTTAAAGAAGTTTAAGTTTGGCACCAGGAGTTTCAACCCGTACGACCCACATGGTTTATGGAGGGACCACTGTGTGATATTGTACTATTCTTGGATCCATGGGGCATGTCATTGGCCAGAGGAAGACCCATGGATATATTGTTATAACTCCTCTAGGCTCAATGAACTAGTCAGTATTTCAGTGGAATTGCTAGCAACACTCAAGGCAGCAGCACCACATGGAGAAGCAACAATAGCAGCAGCAAGCAGCAAACTTGTGCAAGACAAAGGCAAGAGGAAGATTACCGAAATCACAGAGATGGAGAAAAGCCACAATTTTAAGGAAGACCCATTTGTGGAAAAGGTATCTTTGGAGATAGATGCAAAGAGGCGACATTGCAACAGTAGGATAGCGAAAGAAAGAGAGAGAAGCAAAGACAGGAGGATGCAGAGAGGATGTTGCAAGAAGTCCTACAAAAGCTCAAATGACCCGAATGGAAAATGGCATCAACCCATGGTACTCATCCACCCATATTATTCATCGACCCATGGAATTTACCCATGTTATTATAAAATGGTGTCCGCCCGTGGTATTGTAAAATCCACCCATGGTATTCATTCACCCATGGAATTGACCCATGGTATTGTAACTAAAAAATACTATAAGTAACAAGTCACATTTTGTAAAAGGACAGAATTGTCCACCACAATGTAGCCTTTACAGTTCAGAGGCTTGTAGCCGCCACATCACTTCTCAGAGATAAGCTACCATCGCCCTAGCTGGTTTATTTTCACTTCTGTTTGTAAGCATATTTCAGTGTTTTACAAATGAAGTATTATTTCCCCTGCATATCTGTCTTTATGGTTATCTTTGTATTTTATTGCGTTCCAGTTTAAATCCGGATCAGTGGGTTTAATAAAAATTTTCTTTGTGGTTTTGTTTATTGGGCATTCTCCTATTTTTCTTCTGGAAAATTCAAGTTTTCAGATCTTGGGTGTCTCTCCTCCCAAGATCCATTTCAATCTTTTAGATCTTAGGGGCCTCTCCCCAAGATCCGGATCAGTGGTATCAGAGCCAGGTTATGATTCCATGGGAATGAGGGTTTGATGCATATTTCAGTTTCAAATTTTGCAGCAATATTCAAGCATGTGCTACAACCTCCACAGAGCACTTTCTTGGGTCAAGCAGGAAGAATTTTTCTTTTTTCATTTTTTTGCAGGAATTTTTTTTGGGCTGCGACTTTGCTGATCAGGTCTGAAACATTTGGTACAAAATTTACAAAAACAAATACCAGATCTGGATTCCTCTCGAAAAATCACCCAATTTCAAAAAACAAATGGGTCGAATCGGAGTTCGGATGTGTGATATCGCTGATTTAAAATCAGCTATTTTATCATATTTTTTGTGACGGTGGAACTGTTGCAGCGCGAATATGAGATCTCAGAGTGTCTAGATAAGGATTTCCAACTCATGGGAAGATGCAAAATGATCCTTCTGCTTCCAAAAACAGGTTATAATAAATATTCTGAGTTATGTCCATTTTAATTATGGAGTAGCATTCGGAGTGGGTTCCCATTGGAGACGTGCCCTCCCACCCCACTTTAGTAGGAACCTGCTTCACATTCATCAGTTTCAACATAACATCATTCAGAGTGGGTTTCCATTGGAGATGTGCCCTCCCACCGCAGGCTATGTAGGCACCTGCTACTTCATCAACAACCCACATCACGGTTATGGGTCAAACGCATAAAATCCTTGTCATTGAAGTCCATTTGCTCGGCCACACTGTTAGTATCACAGTTGGTCACAAGCATTACAGGGTATCTCTATCCTTGGATCTTCATTTGTCATGGTTATGGGACATCCACAAACCCACACTTCATCGGATTCCATTTGCTAGGCTGCACACAGTCAGAATCACAGTTGGTCACAAGCATTACAGGGTATCTCTATCCTTAGATCTTTGTTTATCAGGGTTTTAGGTTAACCACATAAAACCCTTATCTTCAATGGCTCTTCATATTCAACAAAGGCTTCGCAGGAGGGAACTTTACGCCATGGGGACCATTGCTTCTTAAGGAGGGAGGAATGATCCGAATGGAAAATGGCATCAACCCATGGTACTCATCCACCCATATTATTCATCAACCCATGGAATTTACCCATGGTATTGTAAAATGGCATCCGCCCGTGGTATTGTAAAATCCACCCATGGTATTCATTCACCCATGGAATTGACCCGTGGTATTGTAACTAAAAAATACTATAAGTAAAAAAGTCACATTTTGTAAAAAGGACAGATTGTCCGCCACAATGTAGCCTTTACAGTTCAGAGGCATGTAGCCACCACATCTCTTCTCAGAGATAAGCTACCATCGCCCTAGTTGGTTTATTTCCACTTTTGTTTGTAAGCATATTTCAGTATTTTACAGTAATGAAATGAAGTATTATTTCCACTGCATATCTGTCTTTATGGTTATCTCTGTATTTTATTGCACTCCTGTTTAAATCTGGATCAGCAAAGAAGAACAAGAGTTGCGAAGAAGAGAGAAGGAAGCGCAACATGAGAATGAACAGGAATAGGAACAATAGGAAGTGTGAGGTGCACAGACAGCGAGAACTACACCGATATAGGTTGAAGACTCTGAACCAGCAACAAGTGAAGAATAGGGTGAGCAACCATAGGAATAGAAACTTGCTCCACAAGAGGAACATATAGTAGAATAAATGGACTTGGAGATGGAGCACTCAGAACAGGATCAGGATACCAACCTCATGCCAAAAGCAATCGAGGTCACTCCACAAGCTTCAACAGCTCCAACAGTAGAGCAAGTCCTAAGTGAACAAGGGGATACCATTCTCCTTGAGGACCATCCAGGAATAGATGTGTACAACATAACCTTTGATGAGTCACATTACAGATTTGTACAAGCACGTAGAGCATGCACCTTAGATGAGCATGCATCACGTGTGCACTTTGAAGAATGGGTGATTGTGTCTAATGTACGGAGACATCCAACTGCCTTGGCCGATGCTACAAAGGCCTATGTCAAAGCCACGGGCTTGATTGTTAATTTCTTGATAACATAAAATGAGTGTATCGCTAAGTAGTTACAAGTAACCAGGCAGAGAGAGGAACAATCAACAAGATTTTCCACAGCAGAGATGAAAATGGAAATACTTGTTGAAGTATAAGCTCTTGAGACAGTCATGCGAAGATTACATGACAGGTTCGTCACCCTGCACAAGGCAGTTGTCCATCTACATGGTCATCAGCAGCGCTGCACCAAGATAGCGTGAACACTCATAGATATACATGCCGCAGTTGATAATATACAGACATGGACAATGAGGTACGAGGGAGCCCGACTTCACTTTCATAAGATGATGAAGTCATAGGTAGAGTTGGACAAAGCACCCATCCGGAGTTTGATCTGGAACTATGAGGAACTCTCGTCACTCATCACTATTGTTGAGGCTTCATATACATGGTTGTACATGAGTTTGGATGTTGTGGTGAGAAATTACGGCACCTTATTGATTGGTACGCTCACTGAGGCCAAAGAGAAGAACCAAGTCAAACTGGAGCTTGATGCGTACTTTGATCAGTTGATGCTCACGACCACTAATGTAGATTTGCAAGTCAGTGTAGATAACATGCAGATGTACATCACTGGTCAGGCCTTGCTCATGACTAAGTTGCACATGTTATATGACGAGTTGGACTGAGGTTCCAAATCAGTATACTTGGAAGTAATGGAGGCAAGAGTTTGTTTTCAGAAGGACATCATCAAAGAGTACACGAACACTATTGCGCACTACCAAGCATGACATCAGTTCGTCGTCGAGGATCATAGAGAGGAGGTTGATGAGTTGGTCTCTCCATAGTCATTTGAGTCTTAGTGTTGTCTTATCTGGCTGACTCAAGCCAATTTTGTCCCACATGGGTATATGTGGAAAATGTACCATTTTTGTAAACATGATGTAAATTGAAATTCGAAGTGTCATTAGTGGAATACAAATAACCAAATGTAATGTAAAGAGTTATGTAATGAAGTTGAAGAGTCATGACGGTAGTCCAAGAGTCACAAAGGGGAATGTCAAGGGTCACCCCACCCTTTGCTATAAATAGAACCTCATAACTCATAGTGCAGGCTTTTGGGAGCTAAGCTTTTGCTATGCATTGCTTAAAGAGGACTTAGAGAGTATTGTGACAAGCCTTGGCTTCTCCACTGTGCAAAGTGAGTACGTCTCTTTGGAGGAGTAGATAATGTTGATTGTAATGTTCCACTATTGGGGCTAGTGGTTGTCATGGTTGTATGTATGGATGGAACTTTCACTTTATATAATATAACAGAGCCAGCATGTTTCATGCATATGTTGTTATTGTAGTTCGACTATTCTGGTTACTTTAGCAATGTATGTAGTTTTACTTACGCATTGATGTATGGACTATTTCATATGTGATAGTATGAATCTTATTGAAGCATGTTGTTGGTTTAACTCATCACTTTGGATCGTCGACTATTCTACTTTCCAGTTTGTGATGTCATCTTTCTCGTGTGTTCCTTTTAGGTTGTGTACTATTACAGGCATCTAAGGGACACACTTCTTTTCCCCTTACATGTGATAGATACTCCCCGTGCATCTCTCTTGACTTCCTACAAGGTCACACACACTTGCTTCCGACAAGGATATCTTGCTTACCTCTGCGAGTTATCATAGTCAAGGCATAACTTTACTATTCATCATTGGGACTCCTACTCCAAACAGTATGAGGTCTAGTTGGGACTTCTTACCAAGGAGATCCCCTGACATGTTGGCCGGTCTAGCACCATCAACATACTAATAGGAAACCTTTTAGTAAAGGTTTTTAAGAAAATGAAAAACATAACATAGCTAACACAAGGTTGAAGACAATATTTCAAATAGAAGATTAGGCTATTTCCATGAACACTAGATGGGATGATGTACTTAGTAAATTAACTAAAAAACTAATGAAACATTAATTAAGATGTGATCAATACATTAACTTTTACATTAAAGCTTGATAGCATGAGTGGAACTCCATAGGGGTAAACAAAAAAGATAACCCAAAGGTGTGACATAGTAAATGTGTACAATTCTATTTCACTATGTGGAAAGGGGGTGATTTGGAATTAAAATCCCATGTTTTGCTAATGGATAGAGAAAATGCCCCTCATGTTGTAACAATCCCTTCACATTGCTAATGCAATTAAATTTCTATAAATACAATATAGTATAATCAATAGATTGGATTTTTTAAAACAATTATCATTAAAATCAAATTTTCTATTATTTAAATTGTAATTACAAATGAATAAAATGAATCGAATACCCTCCAAAATTCTTAAGATATAGAAAAATCCTAATCCATAAAAATTATGCAACCTCAACAAGATAGCTTAAAGAACTAACCAAATATTAAAATAATAATATTGATATGCTAATATAATACTAATATAATAATATTATATTATAATTATCCTCCCCTAATAATAATATAGTGTTATAATAATAACGCGAACTCCCCTTTACATTATTTACATTATTGCTTTCATTTTATTCTTCCTACATTCTTATTATATATAAAATAATATATATAACATGATCTCCTATTATAATAATATTATATTATCATTATTTTCTCCTAATAATATAATGTTACAATAATAACGTGAATGCGGCTTAACTTCTCTTTCCATTAGATATAATTTTTTGGAATTGAACTGCGTTAAGTCATTCATCTATGACCATTTCCATGAGAGGTAGTCGTAATTGACTAATTTCTCATGATTTTTGAATAGTCCACTTAGCACTCATTGCATCGGGTGATGCTCACAAGGGTGAAGAAGTGGAATTGAAACTAGTGAAATGAATCACATAGCGTCAATCATCATTTCCAGGGCTTGCACCGGATGCAATGAGTACTATGTGGAATACCTCTCATAGAAATGATCATAAATAAATGACTTACTTAACACTTACTAAGTGGAATATCTCTCATAAAAATGATCATAAATAAATGACTTACTTAACACACTTGAATCCCAAAACATAATATCTAATATAATGTAGTGCGAAAATCCCTTTATATTATTGCTCTCATTTAATTCTTCATACATTCTTATTAAAAAATTAACAAATATTAATAGCATATTATAACATGATCTCCTTTTCACCTCTTCGTACATTTTAAATATATTATTAATTTAAAATTATCTATGTTTTCTAATTTTTTTTTTAAATTATAAATTTTTCCATATAATTCTTCTCATGTCAACCATTTTTTATTATTAATTATTATTTTTTTTAATTAGATATTAATATTGATGTGGTATAATTTAAATTTATTTAAACGAATCTTATGATCTTTACTATTCATTAAAAAGTTTTATTTTCGATTTATTTAAACAAGTCTTTGCCCTTTTTTAATTTTCATTTTTAATGATGGATGTAGCATCACTCAAGAAGTTGAAACTCCACATAATTATTTCCAAAAGCAATTTATCTACAATATAGTTTCAAACTGTAAAACGCTAGATTCTGAAATAAATTAGCATAGAGACTAAGTTATGTGATTTCATATAGCATTTGCGTGTGGATCTTCTCAAAACCTTGTGTTAAATTAATAATCGAGTAACTATATCAAGTATTTTAATTTTGATTGACTGGTAATGTAACAGCAGGAATTTATGTAAAAGTGATCATAAAATGAAGGCGATTCCTATTTCTAACTCTATTGAAATATAAATGCAGTCTGACATGCTAGGGGAATAAGAGTTGCCTTGCATTTATATTTCTCTCAAAATTGACTTTGGCATGTTAGCAGCAAAACAACCCCTATTCCCCTTACATGTCAGAGGCATTTATATTTCAATAGGGTTGGAAATAGGAATTGCGTAAAATAAAGCCGACAAATCGTTTCTTTTCACGCAGTGCTCCACCATCTGAGACTGCGCTCTGATGGTCAAAGCTCTGTCTCCGTCAAAAGCGATGGTTAGGTACCCAGTGGCCATCCACTGGGCCAGCTTTATCGACAGGGCTAAACTTAAATCCATTTCTGTATTCAGAAGCTGGAGCTAAATTAGCGCCTGACAGGATTCTTACTAGGAGTACGCCTGCCAAACAGGAAGTGATAAACGCAGGCGGAGTAATTGGTATTCAACTTATATGAGGCAAAGTTTTAAATATTGCAGAGACTTATTATTCATGTTTGCGAAATTTTGATGCTTTGCAGGGTTTCAAATAAATAATCACAAATATCAAAGTGTTAGACAGAGAAGTCTGATATTTAAAGTTGATCATGTTTAAGGCAAATATTAAAGAATCTTATTGTTTTGCAGAAAACTTCAAGATCGATATTTATGAGAATACTGGAATTCAAGGTCTGTCGTGTTTGAAGCAAACACTAAGGACAGTCCGCTTGATATGTAGAATACAAAGCTTTTAAGATGAACATTGATGGCAAGTCTTCTTTGAGGTAAATAGTAAAGATTGTGTAGTCAATACACAGTGTTGGAATATCAAGGTTTCAAGA
Organism: Pinus taeda; assembly: GCA_000404065.3. NCBI lineage: Eukaryota > Viridiplantae > Streptophyta > Pinopsida > Pinales > Pinaceae > Pinus > Pinus taeda. The sequence goes on along the minus strand of APFE031741681.1, from coordinate 218,138 downwards.
TAAACATTTGGGACAAACTATGCAGTCGATATATGGTACTCGAAGATCAAAGTTGCAGGATATATATTTATGACAATTTTGTCTGAGACTTACAGGTTGAAGACAAACATTTATGGCAAGCCTATATGGAATTTAAAGATCGTCGCTGTGAATATATTAATAATTTAAAGCTCGCCACAGTGAATATATGGTGCTTAAAGGTGAACTACACAGTGAATAAACAGTTCTTAAAGATTCGTCTATTAGTAATTTAAAGTTCGCCACGGTGAATCTATAGTGGTTTAGGTGAATTACACAGTTAATAAACATTCTTGACAAGTCTATTTAAAATTTAAAGCTCGTCACAGTGAATATATCGTACTTAGGTGAACTGCACAGTGAATAAATAGTACCAAAGATTGCAATTTAAAGTTCGCTACGGTGTATATATACAATGTTTAAGGTGAATTACACAGTGTATATACATAGTGCTTAAGATTCTCTTTATTTATTTATGACAAGTTTGTTTGAGATTTACAGTTTTAATACAAACATTTGAAATATAAAGTTCGCCACAGCGACTATCACAAGTTTGTTTGAGACTTACAGGTTAAAGACGAACATTTATTACAAGTCTGTTTACAATTTAAAGTTTGCAGCTGTGATTATAAAGTACTTAAGGTCAACTGCACAGTGACTGAATACCGCTTTAGATTTTCCAATTTGGAATTTAAAGTTCGCCACAAATAGTAAAAGTGAACTACATAGTGAATAAATAGTGCTTAAGATTCATCTATTTGGAATTTAAAGTTCGCCACAGTGAATATATTGCTGAAGGTGAATTAAACAGATTGCACAGAGAATATATGGTGCTTAAGCTTCACCATATTTAGACACATCTTTCAAGATCATATAGTCTTTCAAGAAAGTATGACCCGTAGTCTTCATAATATTTGATATACCTAGAAATTCACAGAAAGAGGAGATTGTACCACAAGTTGGAGATTGTGCCAATTCTTTCTTCGAATTGCGCCAATTTTTTATTCAAAATTTTCACAAGAATTTTAAGTTCACACTCTGAAAACTAAAGCTGGAAATCATGAAAGGGCAAGACGGAACCTGCACAGCAAAAGAATTGACAATAGGACAAACGTGAAAGATTCCCCATTCTTGAATGAGTGGTAATCTCTGTCCTCGCTCCCACATTAACATTGCCTTTAAGAGTGAAGTGACGATCTGTCTTTATCATGGCTCCCACATTAACGTTATCTTTAATAGGGTATGTCAGAAATGAGGCTGCAGAACTGGCCACTCACATGGAATGTTGCTGCAGACCTGGCAGTCATCAATTACCTAATTACGGAGCAAAATATCTCTACGCTCCTGCCAGATGACCTGCTCTGGTGTTCAGCTGTACGCCTTTTGATCTGACACCACACCATCTGCCGGTCGTTATTCCATGTCAACCTGCACATGCCGAACCCTAAATCTCCCTGTCTGGCAGCAAGCGAGTTGCTTGCTGCCACGATAGGTACACGTGTACGTTGCGGGCAGAGAACTCTCGTCATCATATTTGACCGCGGGCAGGGGGCCTGGTCTGCACAATACCGGCCATCGTAGGTACATACACTTTTCCCTCCCGAAACGCGGGTCTCGTGAGTCGTCATTAAAAGCATTTCCTGCCTCTGGGCAACTACCTGTCCGGCTTTGATACTTTCAAGATCACTCAATCACGCCCTGAAGGTGAATTGTATAGAGTGAAAGTCATAGCATACCAACGATCAGAATTTAGCCATTTAGCAAGAGCTGAAATTTCCCATGAAAGGATAATTTAAAAAACACATTTGAGAAATATAAATATTTTTAATTTACTTAAAGATAACAAACATCATACAACGGTAATAGAAGAGTATTTTTAATAACCTATTAATATTTTCCTTTAATGTTGGTTTATATATTGAATCATCTAAAGGCTAAAACGATCTCTATTCTCATTAGCTTTGGTTTATTACGTGATGTGTTGTAGCTTTCTATGGTGTACCTTTAGCTTACAATCTAGATAAATATTTTACCGTTATGTTGATATATGTACTATGTAAATTTGGATTTATATATAAATTCCCACTTTGAATTTATGTATGAGTATTATAAAATTTTGTCAATATAAAAATTTGGCATGCCATTATTTTACATGCTTTATGATTTTTTTTTATCAAACACTCATTATAATGTCGTTTTTTTATTATTTTATCTCCAATACTCGCTATAGTGACAATTTTTTTGTTATCTTCTTATTTTTTTTAATGTTGATATTAGTGTGATGATATTTTGCGAGTATTTTGAGAATGTTGCATTGTACCTTTACTCTTTACCTCATCCCAAGCCTAACATCAAGAGGACATATCCTTAGTAGAATTAATATCAAGAAGATATATCCTTAGTAGAATTAATGTTGGAACAACATTTTTCAAATTGGATGGGATTCTTAATAAAGTTAGGAAGAAGGTAATATGATTTTTATTATCATCAATTTTATGTCTCAGGAATTATGCTCTAACATCCCACTCTTTCATGCATCTTTGCATGGTTTGAGAGATATGTTAAATAATCAATATCCTCAATAAAAGTTAACATACTTTGTGGTCTAAAGAGTAATTTTATTTAGTTTTGTGTTTCTATGGATTTTGGGAAACTCCAAACCATAAACATATTGGCTTACATAATAAGCAATAGATGCAATGTTAGATTGTCATGTTTGTAGAGGCCTATAATGCAAGTAGGGTTTCTTCATTGCTTTTATTGTATGTCAATAGAATAAGCATCATGGGAGTCATGTTTATTTCAAATCTTATTATAAAATAAGAAATTGCGATATATCCTTTGTAGCAATAATGTTTGGAACAACATTTTTGAAATGAAATGGGATTTTGAACAAAGTTGGGATGAAGGTAACATAATTTTTATTATCATCGAACTTATGCCTTAGGGATTATGCTCTAACATCCCACTCTTTCATGTATCTTCGCATGGTTTAAGAGATACATTAAACAATCAATATTCTCAATAGGAATTAACAAACTTCATGGTCTAAAGAGTAATTTCATTTAGTTTTTGTTTCTATAGATCTTGGGAAGGTCCAAATCATAAACATCTTGGCTTAGAAAATAAGCAATAGATGCAATGATGTTAGATTGTCATGTTTTTAGAGGCCTATAATGCAAGTGGGGTCTCTTCATTGATTTTAGAGTATGTCAACAAAATAATAATCCTTCAGAAAAGGCCTTAAAATATTTACAATTCCTTATTTTATTTTAAGATCTAAAATGAACATGACTCCCATGGTTAAGAAGGATTGGTGTATACTCTAAATATGAGTGGAAGATGCATTGATCGTGCATCATATGGATACATAACTTACATCCTTTTTTATAACGTGTTCACAAAATTGATTGATTTTATGGTCATGTATAAAGCTTTAGACTCATTTTTAACACCTTGAAATTCCATTAAAAAAAGTTTCTCAATGGTTATAAATTATCATTATTATTAATGTCTATATAAACAATTAAATATTTTATTTATAATCACAAGTTATGCTTTTTATTTTACTTTTTAATCGGAATTTCAACTTATCAATCCAGTGGTTATTTATTAAATTTTAACATTTTGGATAATTAGAAGGGAAATATTTTGTTTAGAATGGTTTTTTCAAATGTAAATGTAGTTTGCTTTTTCAATTGAAATACAACTTCATTTTCAAATTTCATCATATTAGGATGATATATATATATATATATATATATATATATATATATAATATATATAATAGGTGTGTAATATATAATAAATATATATATATAATATATACTATATATTATTTTTAATTTTTAATTATTTCATTTATTGCTAGTTTTTGCTAGGTCAAAGCTAGAAGTCAATATATACATATATATTGCAATTGAGAAAACTTAATTCCATTTTTAATGTTTTTAATGAATTGGTTTTAATACTTGTCTCAATTAGGGGACAATTAACAATCCCCATTGCCAACATTTATATATGTGTGTGTATGTGTGTTGTGTGTGTGGGGGGGAGGGGTGGGGGGGCATAACTTGAGTTCTTGAGTGCTTTGAGATTTATGCAGTATTTCTCAAGGTCAATCCCTCAAGTCAACTCTTTGTATTGCATACCTAACTTGATGTGCCTATAGAGTCAAACATTATAAGCTAATGTAATTTCCCAAAAATGGATTTTAATTCAAACTCAAAAACTCCACTTAAATCTTGAAGTTTTTTTGGATATATTTCCTAAAAAAATCTAGGGATGGGTTTGAATTTGAAATATAAATTACAACACTACATAGTTTACTTTTGTCCAGCAAAATACATAAGGAAACCCAAGAAAATAAACACCAAACAATTTACTTCAAGGAAACAAAATTTCCACCCCTCAAGGCACACTTCCTAACATAAATCAAACATGAAAATAACTTATTATGCTAGATTTGTTACATTGACAAATCTACATTGTTTCAATTTTACGTATTTTTCAAATAACTTAATAAAATATTCTCAGTGTTATATCAAATCAACAAGCATAATTAGCACTAGAAACTACTCAATCATCATAAGAACATAATACACAAGAACACAAAGTTTCAATGGTAAGGAACATTTCATATATACATAAGATGGAGTTACAAGTACATACCCATAACTTAATACAAGCTTATACAAGTTATTCTCTCCAAAACCTAGGTAAGGAATCCTTTATAAATAACAAACCTTAGTCACCAAGTCCTAGCTAAGAATCACTATCAACCAAAGTTAGTAGATCCACAAGAAGAAGTATACACAATGACATGTCCTCCTTGTCCTACTTGAATCCCGTAAGTGTACAAAAGAAAACAGGATAAACTCCCTCTATCTTCTCCACATAAAGCACTCCTAACAGTACTAGAATTTACAAATTTTCTTAAAACCATAGACTTTTTTTTATCACAAGAACATGTGTTCCCTTTACTCCTATAAGGTTTATTTTGAGCACTAGCTTTTGTTGTCTTCTTAAGGAAAATTGTAACACTAGTCATCTCCTTAAGTCAACTCAAGAACCAAAACACTCAAGAAAAAAGAGAGAAAAGTACAATAAAGAAAAGTACGAGCGAATAGAAAAGTTATCTCTAGCTCTCACATCCCTAATACATTTATGTATTCAATATTATTGAATGAAAAAATCATCCTCCTCTTTTTGTTTACATGAAAGGTGAGGGAGGAATGGTAGCAACAAAGTCGATAGTATTTACGACAAGCAATGTAACTAACCATAAGATAGGTCCACATGTGAATCTCTCCAACTCTATGTGACACATTTCAATCTCTAAGGTATGTATGTCCATAAAGTAAGGGTCCAAAGGTGAGTTTTCCACATGAAGTATCTAACGCTTTTCCTCCAAAGGACTCAAATTCTATGACTCTCCTACCTAATCAATGTGCACCTCTGGCTCCACTACACTTCCTTGAATCATATAGTTAAATAAAATACTCCTTACAAGAACCATGTGTCCCCATGCTATCTAGGGCTCAACTCCTTCCTCATATATGCCCAATGCCCTTCCTCCAAGTTGATCATCCTCCCAAGCAAGTAACCAATCCCTCCTTGTATTTGTTCCATGAATAATGTCACCAAGCCACATAAGTATACAACATCATATGGAAGTGTGATAGATAAGAATTAGTTCAAGGCATAGCAATCCATGAGTAAGTTATCATTAATGCCAATTTATTGTTGGATAGTTGTCATTGTATGGATGACTAGTGGTTGTAAGTGTGTTGTCATTGATGTCAACTGGGATGGGCTTGTTTGATATACTTGATATGTCAAGCTCACGAGGAGTCTTATGGTTGTTGCAATCTCTTGTAGAGAATCATCACAGTAGTAAGCTTATTGGAGAAGCCATAAAACAATGACTATGGTGGTTGGGAGGCTTGGAATTTAGAGGAGATTATGCCTTAATAGATCAGCTCAAATACTCATGGAATTAGGACAGTTGGTTAGTACTTTGAAATATATTTCCAACGGTATCTGGAAGTCTAGAAATAACCTCCTCAATCATAAGTTATTGACTGCCGAATTTATGGTATTAAAGTGCAAGGTAGGATGAATTTCGGACCCTAGAGATTTTGGAACCCGAAATATTGCAACAGGTCGACCATTCGGGGATCGAAAGGAGAAATATTAGAGGTCAGAAAATCAGAACCTCAGAGATTTGGAACCTTGGGACCACAAAACATCGGAAGGCCCGATATCGAAAGGACTAAGCAAGTCATATCGAAGGTTGAAGCCTTGGAACCTCAAAAGATCAAAATATTGGGTCCTCAACGGTTTACTTAAAAGGGACCCAAGATAACATGGAACCAAAATAGCAGGCCAAATTTCGGACCCATATCGGAGGTCAGAACCTCGAAGCACACCGATATCAAAATATCAGAAGGTCCAGGCCATCGAAATCTCGTAACTTCTTAACAATTGGATTCTGAGAAGTTATGATACATGGAGCCGTCGATATTGTTAAAGTTCTTTTTAAAAGCATTGAGATATGCAAAATAGGATTAACAAAGATTTTCATTACAAAACCAAGGCTTGACAAGACCCTTCCTCTCTCCTCTAGTAGGACACATGGCGATATGTGATTGGCCCTATAAAGTTGACATGGAAAATGAAGTCAGCATGACATGGATGCACGGTGGATATGTGGAAGTTTGATTCAGGATTTTTAGTAACCTATTGGGTCAAATCTCGGTGAAACGTGTCACCATTGAGGTTCCATGTGGAGAAATGATGAAATCATGATGTCGTCTTGGAGGTTGGAACATCGGAGGTCAGGATTTCATAACCTCTCATTTAATTCTTATAAAAATGCTTTCATCTAATAAAGGAGCTCCGATGTGGATTGATGCTTAGTCATAGGAAACCTGGAAAATGAAGGGCTTAGAAGCGAGACTTAGCACCGAGGTGCTATGGAGTATCTCAGAGGTCAGAATTTCAGGACTCCTATGAAATTGTAATTTGGGGAGGAATGTCAATACTAGGGGCTCCGATATTGTTTGGCACTTGGTCGAGGAGACTAAAAGAACCAAGGGTGGAAAAGAAAAAACAAAGGGAGATTAACCCCCACCATAATCTAAAGGCCTTAGCTTCTAAACGCTAAGACCATGGGGACAACACATGGTCATATGAAGAAAACAAGAAAGGGTTTAAGCATGAAGGTGCTCACACCCTCGGGATCACGCAATTTTGTAAATCTCTTTTAACAAAAGTTATGATATGGGAAGCCCTAATATTGTTGTACATAGGAAAATGAAGTTTTCGTTCACATCATGCGGTCCTAAGGTGTGTAAAGCTAAAAGGGGCTAAGATTTAAGGACCTAAAGGCATCGACATGGTGAGATATCATAACTTTGTTTTAATAAAAGTTACAATGACGGGAACTTTGATACATCAGTGCGTGTATGTGGATGGATGAGTCAACAGTTGAATAAACGAGTACAGGAGAGTCGGTGGCAAGATTAATGGCAACTGCAGAGATCGTTTGGTCAAGATAGAAAGGACCACGATTTTGTAGGGAAGAGGGTTGGGCCTGCCTTAAGCTAAGAAAGATACCTTTTATCTCCCTATGCACATGTCAGTATATTAAATGAAGAAGAAAGAAGCCATCCTGAGGTACTTTCAAGCTCAGAGAGCCATGAATAAGCATGGGATCCCTCATTGAAGTGGGCAATATTGACTGAGAATTAATTCTCAACATGAAGAACCATATAGAGAGAGTCGGTAAAGCGCTCAAGTCCCCATTTTTAGAGTTTAATGAGGTAGCATAATTGTAGCATCAGACGTAATAGCAACAGGGTGGAGCTACACAGAGGTACACTTTGGAAGTGAGGCAACAGGTAGGAAAGGTAGCATTGAGAAGTGTGTTGCAGATGAACAAAACCAGTTATTGCCATTGAAAGAAGGGGGGAAGAGAGTATTATTGTAAGTGTTGCAGAATGAAAGAAAAGTGTGTGTGAATTGAGCAACTAGCCCAAGTGTTGAACTGGAGCAGTGTGTTACAAAGAGACTATGGAATAGAAGGTAGAAGTGAAGAGAATGATGAGGTTTTATGTGAGGCCAAGAGAGACTGGGAAACAGTGAAGGATTGAGAATGGTGGAGGATTGAGAGCAAAAGTTGATTCCTGCAGTAAACCAGTTTGGTTCTTTTCTATATTTGTATGTGTCTCTATTTTCAATTTCGTAATTGTATGAAAAGTAGAACAGTGACATGAACAGGTGGTGGCCTGCATCCAAAAGAGGTTGGTGCCTCTCAGTAAGCAGGTGTTTTCTATCCTAAGGGGGTTGATGCCTCCTATGAGTGGGTGCTCACAAACAAACTAATGTAATTAAGTAGGTGGTTGCTTTACATCATAACAACAAACATGTTAGTGGTTTTTTTCCCTTTGGGTTTCCACGTGAAAATACCGGTATCAATATGTGTATGCTTCTCATGTGATGGATTGTATGTACATATGAATGTTTCATCTTGTTTCTCATTTGATTTATATATCAATTCTCTCATAAGTATCAGAAAATGGAGGAAATAACTAAAAAAAATAGTAAAAGTTTTAAAGAACCTCACTATTACTGATTCAGGAGCAGTTTAACCACTAGAAGGTAGATCAATAAGTAAGTATGTCTGTGCAAGAGACTCAATACGCTTACTCAATCAGAATACCAGTCTTTGATGGGACAAAATACGCCTTTTGGAAAGTAAGAATGGAAGTGTATCTTATGTCCCTAGGAGTAGATGTTTGGACTTCCATACTAGTAGATTATAATGTCCTTGATGTTCCTCCCACTGATGTAGATGGCAAAACATTGTATGGAAATAATGCTAAAGCCAAGAATGCCATTCTCTTAGCCTTAGTCAATCAGAACTTGTAAAGGTTATGCATTGTAATTCTGCTAAGGAAGTGTGGGTGAATCTCAATCAAAGACATGAAGGAGATGACAAAGTAAAGTAGGCCAAACTTCAAACCTTCAGAATGAGGTTTGAAAGCTTAAAAATGAGTGAAGATGAAAGCATAGTAGAATACTTCCTCAGAGTTGATGAAGTAACCAATATGATTAGAGGAATTGGTGAAGACGTCAAGGAAGATATGATTGTTCAAAAATTATTAAGATCTTTGCCCATGAGATTTAATGCCAAAATCTAGGCTATTGAAGAGATGGTTGATTTAAAGAATCTCAAGATGGATCAGTTGATTGGTACTCTCACAGATTATCAAATGAGAGTACGAAGACAAAAGTTTGAACCTAAGGAAGCAACATTCAAGGTGTCCAAGAAAGCCAAGGAGCACAAAGATCATCAAGATTTCTCCAATTTTGAATCTTTTCAGGAGTTGGCTCAATTAGCGAGGAAAATGAAGTGTGGCTCAAGAAAATATAAAGGTAAGTTGCCCTTTAAATTTTTTGACTATGGAAGATTTGGACATTTTTTGTCCAAATGCCCTTACAAAGAAAAGTTTGAAAAGGAAGATGATAAGAAATTTGGAAACAAGTTTTAGAAACACTAGAAGAAGAATTTACGTAAGAAAAAAGGGCTCTACTCCAAAGAGGATAGCTCAACACTAGAGTCAGATAGCGAAAATGCTTCTAAGGATGATCCATATCAGTATTTACTTATGGAAATTAGAACAGACTCCAAGAAACAAAATATTATTAACTCTGAAGAGGAAGAAGAAGAAGGAGTGGTGGACCATGAAGGGGAACTCATTAGTGCAAAGAAACCAAGGAAAAATAATAAGCAATTGAGAGAACAAATACAACGTGTTGAAGAAGGTATGTACAATTATGACAATGAGGAGTTTGTTTATCAAAAATAAAAACTTGAAGAAGCCATTAAAAGAAAAGTTAGTTTAACTCTTCTACTAGAAGAAAAACAAGGAGCATGTGAGAAACTAGAAGAAGAGAGCAAGAAATTAAAACAGGAGTTGTTCAAGGTAAAGAAGGAAATGATCTCAAAAACATGCAAAGATGAAATTTTATCCTTGAAAGTCAAACTAGAAGAAGCTAAATGAAAGGATGAGGTTCGTCAAGATTTGATCTATGAATGGGAAGATAATTGTCAGAGTCTCGAGGTAGAGGTTGCCTCTCTAAGAACAAATCTTGATAAAATAAAGATCAAAAAAGGAATAAATGAGAAATTTGCAGAAGGAATAAGAAAGATAGATCATATTCTAAGCAGTCAAAGACCTTTAGGAAACAAAACATGCATGGGTTACTCCAGACTGTAGGAATCTTCAAGGGGAGAGATGAAATTCAGGTCCGCAAGATTTGAGGAACCTCATAGCAATGTGAATCAACATCAAGAAATAATTATTAGAGACAAAAATGGAGAAAGCCATAGAGGAGCCCTTCACTGGAATAATAAATTCATCTACACCAAGGAACCATGCTAGCAGAGGATGAATCAATCAACTAGGCAACAAAGGTACCTTCATGCATAAACGCATGGACCTTCCAACTTCAGGTAATCTCATTTATTCTATGGTCATTGTTATAAATGTCACATCTTTGGGCATAAGGTTATTGATTGTAAAAGGATCAATATTGAAAGAGATGAAAATTTCAGATACAATAAGTATCAAAAATTTAGATCTCAAAACTCTACACTCAAAAATCGAAATGCTTTCTCTCCTTTAATAAGTGATGTTGAATGTTTTAAATGTAATAATTTTGGGCACAATGCAAGTGAGTGCAGAATCAGGATAGAGTATCCATCCAGGTCTCAAAACACTTGGGGGTCAGTTGTTCAAAAGGATAATAAGAATTAGAAATGAAAATATGGAGAGAACATGGAATGTGGACTCGCTCTATCAACAAAAAATTCAGAAAATAGATGGTATGTGGATAGTGGATTCTCCAATCATATGACTAGGGATAAGAGTAAGTTTATGTCACCAAAAAAAAGGAAAGAGGGAACAATTTCACGTTCGATAACAATGATCCAACAAGAATTAAAAGTAAAGGTGAAGTCAGTCTTTATCAAAAGACAAGAGTACAATAAGTGTTGTATGTGGAAGGTCTCAAACACAACTTTCTTAGTATTGGCGAGATGTGTGATAATGGTTATGATGCTACTTTTCGATCCAAGGACTGTGAGATCCACAATGTGAAGAATGGAAAGCTGGTGGGAAGAGATCAGAACTAACAATATTGTATATGTGTTTGATGTCTCCAGAGTAAACTGCTATTTAAGAAAGATGAATGAAGCACGATTGTGGCACAGGAAGCTTGACGATATGAATTTTGATAGTTTAATAAAATTTAGCAAGCTAGGAGCTGTGAGAGGATTACTAAGACTATCAAGGCCTGATAACTCAATCTACAAGTCATGTCAATTTGGTAAGAAAACTAGGACCCTTTTCAAGTCAAAAGGGTTCTCCTCATCTAGACCAATGTTGCTAATTCACATAGATATTTGTGGCCCAATGAGAGAAAAAAACCCAAAAGGAGAAATGTATTTCATGTTGCTCGTTGATGAATTTACTAGGGCCACTTGGATCGTGATGTTAAAAGAAAAATCGAAAGCATTTAAACATTTTAAAAAATTTAAAGCTCAAGTAGAAATTTAGAAAGACTTAAAGGTAAAATTCTTAAGATTAGACAAAGGAGGAGAATAAACTTCAAGAGAGTTTGAAGAATTCTGTGAAGAGCATGGCATTAGGAGGCAGTATTCAGTGGCTAGAAATCCACAAATAGATGGAGTAGTGAAGAGAAAGAACAAAAAATCCAGGAAATGCTTAGAGCTATGTTGCATGAAGCAGACGTATCCCACATATTCTGAGGAGAAGCGGCTCAGGTAACAATTACTTATCAAATAGAACTCGACTCAGACCTAACAATAATAAAACCCCCTATGAGCTGTGGAAGGGAAGACCTTCATTAGTGAAACACTTCAGGGTGTTTGGGAGAAAATTATTAATCAAAAAGAATGATAAAAATACCGGAAAATTTGATTCACGCATTGATGAGGGCATATTACTTGGGTAATCTGCTCGAAGCAAGGGATACAAGTGTTAAAAACAGACAAAGAAGATTGAAAATTGCATTGATGTAGTAATAGATGAAATTTCTTCACAAATTAGGTCCTCCCAAGGAACCGTGAACTCAGGTGGAGAAAAAATTCACATATTGAACCCTCGAATAAAGAAGAAACATATTCAGATAATGAAGGTGAGGAAATGAGCACAACTCCAAAGCCCAAAAAGCCTTCCAGGTATGAACAAAAGGAACATCTTAAGAGTCAGACATGGTGTTCAGTCTAGGAGGAAACTTGTTGGTAGTTCAAGTTGTGCAAATATTTCTATGTTGTCTCAAATTGAGCCTAAAAATATGAGTTAGGCAAGTGAGGACAAGTTTTGGGTGAGAGCTATGAATGAGGAACTTGACCAAATTGAAAAGAATAGAACTTGGGAGCTTGTCCCAAGACATAAATAGAAAAATTTCATTGGAACCAAATGGGTTTTCAAAAACAAGATAAATGAGCAAGGTCAAGTAATTAGGAACAAGGCTCTATTTGTCTGAAAAGGGTATGCCTAGATAGAAGGGGTAGACTTTAAGGAAACCTTTGCACTAGTAGCGAGACTAGAAGCTATCAAAATTTTTCTTTCCTTTGCCAATCACAAAAATATCAAGGTATATCAAATGGATGTAGAGGTTGCATTTCTCAATGGAATCTCGAAGAAGAGGTTTATATTGAGCAACTAGAAGGATTCACACTCACCGAAGATAAGGAGTTCATGTGCAAACTAAAAAAGGCCCCTGTATCGACTCAAATAGGCTACGAGGACTTGGTATGCAAGGCTCGATCGATACGTTCTACAACAGGGATTCGAGAAAGATACTATAGACAACAATTTATACATCAAGTCTGAAGGCGATCATCTACTGATTGTAGTAGTATACGTGAATGCCATAATATTTTGTAGCTACATGGAACAATTGAGACATCAATCTTTCTTCTTGGGATTGCAAATTTCTCAATCTTAGAATGGAGTGTTTATCTACCAATCCAAGTACCTATGAGAAAATCTGAAGAAGTTTGGGCTAGAATATTGCAAGCCAGTTAGCACACCTATGGTTATAGACTGAAAATTGTGCAAAGAAGATGAAACACTACTGGTAAATCAAACTAAATATAGATCCATGATAGGAAGCTTGTGTTGAAGAAAATGTAACTAAGTTCAGTCTTCATAATTGTAATTTTGATATTTGTATTTATTCAAGAAAAGAAATACTATTTTTATAATATATGCCAATGAGTTTCTTGCTCATTGTAATAGTTCTAGCACATATTAAAGTGTTATAGGTGAGTCAAATAGTCAAAATAAAATGTTGAAGACCTTAAGGACATGTTACTATAGGTATACTTATGTATTATAGTCAAAGAAGTCACCTCCAAGCAAAGTCAAGTCTCCTCCAAGCATGTGACACCATCAAAGAAGCAATCTAAGAGACATATATATATATAAATATATATATATATATATATATATATGTCAAGTCGTCCTGGCAGTCCTATAGTCGGCATCAAGTCAGCCTAAAGTAGGGACAAACCTCTATATACAGAGGTTGTCCAATCCTCTAAATAGAACACACTTAATCCTCCAAAATCATCGAGCAAGGAAGAAGAATCTAAAGTGAAAAGAAAGTGAAGGAGAAAAGCATCTAGTGCAGTGAATTAAGGGAAAGTATAAGCGAAGGTTGGAGGTTGTTTTCTAGGGTAAATACAATCACACGTGCGAGAAGATGAAGGACAGATTGCGGACATATCAGAAATAAGATCACAGTCACATAACTTCGTTGGTTGGGAAATCTAAGTAGGCCTATAAGGCCCCTCACTCAAGAGAAGAAGGAACTCTCTCAAGCAAAGAAGGAAGAGATTAACATCACAAGGAAAATAGTCAAAAGTGCAAAGGTAAGGAGGTTGCCTCTGCTGTCATAATAGCCCTCCCATTACAGTCATACAATTTCATTGGTTGGTGAAGAGAAGGAAGTGATCATCATAAGGAAAGGGTTTCATCAAGGTATCTCTTCTAGATAAATTGCAACAAGATCTAACAACACTTGGAAGGAGGACGAAGTGTTTGGAAACAAAGTGTTGGAAGAAGGAAGTGTCGGGGAACAAAGTGAAGAAAGGAGGAAGCACTTGACTTGTGCTTGGAGGATATTCTAGTCAAGGGTCTATGATTTTTCATTGGTCAATAAGAACCTTCAATAAGAGAAAACTTACCGAAGGGTTTTCCTCTCAAGAGAAGAGAGGTTTTGGCCCTGGCAGAGAGCCAACATCTTGTGTTCTTGTTCTTATGTTTTGGTAGCAGTTTGATGAAGCACACACACATGCATTAATAATAATAACAAGAAGATTAAGCTAATAAGACAAATTGAAAATACTTCACAAATTGTTATCAAGTCAAGAAGAATCATATAAACCTAATTGCCCTGGATTCTTCAACATAGTATCAGAGGTAAAGTGATACATCAAGGAAAGGGCATCTCAAGAACACTCATCAAAGAAAGGACATATACAAAAGTTGAAGCATCAAACCAAGAAGTCTCAATCACTTCAAGGACAAGAAGGTCTACCATCTATCATTCATCAAGGAAGACTACAAAGCAAGAAGAAGATCCTTACACAAAGGCACCAACAACAAGAGAAAATCAAAGAAGGATCTACATCAAGCTACAACTCATCAAGCAAGTCCACTTGGAGAAAGCAAATTAAAGAACATCAAGATCTAAGGAAGGCAAGCCATCAAGTGTTCAAGGAGAAAGAAAGTATACTACATCTCAAATTATATCAAGTATATGTCCCCTTCTGAATGTACACCAATGTCTTTTTGCAAGGAAAGTAACAAATTGTTAGGTACCAATAACTTTATTGCATGGAAGAAGAGGACTGATTTACTTCTCAAGGAGAATGAACTTCTAGAACACATCAAAGGGAATATCACTATCCCTGCTAAGGAACAAACTCAAGCTTTAGCCAAGTACATTAAGGACGAGACAAGAGCTCAAAGGATTCTAATAGAATATAACAAAGACTCTCTCATTCCTTATGTCATCAAGTCGGAGACATCCAAAGAAATCTATGATAAACTAGTAGAGCTATTCTCGCTAAGCACAGTTGGAGAAGTGATATCTCTTCAAAATGAATTGTACAAAATGAAGATATCAAAGGAATGAATAGCTCCCTACTTCATGAAGATATCCAAGATGAGGTATCAACTTCAAGAGCTAGGGGAAGTCATGTCTGATAGAGAGATGACAATCGTAGTACTCAATGCTCTACCTAAGGATTGGGGAAACTTCGCATCAAGCATATATGCCAAGAAGGAAGTTAACCCACTAAGTGAAATGTGGTCTATATGCAAGATAGAGGAAACAAGACTCAAAGCAAAGGAAGATGTGCTATCAAAGGAGCAAGCATTTTCTACCATGGCCAAGAGAAAGGGAAAATTTGGCAAATTTGGTCCATGAAGAACAAACAACAAATATATTTCCAAAATCCAATGCTATGGATGCCAATAATATGGACACTACAAAAGGAACTGTCCTAAACTAAAGTAGAACAACAAAAACAAAATAAAAAGGGAAGAAGCTCATGTGACTCAAGAAATTAAAGAAGAAGACAAGAATCAAAAGAAGGAAGATCCTTTGGATCTCTACTATGAATAAGTCTACTTATTTAATTAAGGTCTTATTTCAAATTTTTTAGTAGTATATGAGCATGTAGAAATAGAATAAAATTGCATGGCTAGAATCATCTTCTAGAATCTAGAAGCATGATGTACATAGAGTTCAAAATACTCATGTAGAAGGAGCATTTATAATCGAACAAAATGCATGGTTAGAAATATATTCTAGAATATAGGAACATGATAGATATAGCTCAAGATATTCATGTAGAAGGAGCATACCTAGTATAGGACCTCATCCACAATGAAATATATTTGATCATGATTAAGAATCTTAGAGGACCACCATCATCAAAAGGAAAGAAACATTTGCAAGGGAAGGGTCTTCAAGATCCTATGATGGAATCTTCAAAAAAAATTCATGAATGAAAGCAGATGTCTCATTAGGAATCCAATTCATAGGATTTAAGAAAAGGATGATATGCAAGCAAGCTAAGATGAAGCAAGAAGGGCCACACCAAGGACAACCAAATTAAGCTAAGATGATGAAAGGAGAATCAAGATGAGGTATGTATGCATCAAATTTTAGTCATGTTATCATTTGTATTGAGTCATGGTAATAATTCTATGAAATTATCAAGTAGGAATGAATCTCTTTCACCAATGACATGCTCAAAGGCATGTACTACAACGAAATGAAGGTCAACAAAAGGAAATACTCACATAAGGAGTATAATATTTTTGACTAAGAAGCAAGTGAAGAAGAAATGTTGACTAGTCCTAGAAGCAAGCAATGAAGAAGTGCTCTCACAACGAGCATAAGGTGGTTGACCAATCTATCCAAGAAGAAGCAAGTGAAGAAAGAGATCAAGCATGTGAAGAACACCATGATCACCAAGAATCACTATCTGATAAGATACTTTGAAGAAATCTCCCGAAAGAAGGAATGACGACCATGACTAAGAAAGGAAAATATCAAAGGACGCTTGAAACCTGTGAAGGCCTTGGAGATATGAAAGGTGCAAATAATTGATTCTACAAACATGTCATGATGAAGAACCCATCCAGCAAA
Source organism: Pinus taeda (assembly GCA_000404065.3). Taxonomy (NCBI): domain Eukaryota; kingdom Viridiplantae; phylum Streptophyta; class Pinopsida; order Pinales; family Pinaceae; genus Pinus; species Pinus taeda. Next base: position 201,356 of record APFE031741681.1, on the reverse strand, counting down.
AGTACCACTTAATGTTGAAGCAATTCCAGGAAGAATTCATGAACGGCTACTAGATCAAAGCATGGGAACAAGTAAGTACAAAGAAGCATCCATGTGAAGAGTATTCCAAAGCATAGAAAAGATGAAAAGGAATAACTAGATGACAAGAGAACCTCATATATGAAAATATGGCACATTCCACGAAGGAAGCAATGACGTGACAAACTAGGAAGGAAAGTGATTGATGGATGGTGCCCTACCAAGAAGAAGTTCAAATAAAGACTTCATGAGATCAAAGGAAATAAGAAGATCAAGCAACTGTAGGATCCACGAAGAAGAAGTTGTTGATGAATGGACAAGTCCCTGGGTAAGAGGGAGTTATAACAAGTTCCCAATTACAAATGAACTTGGGCAAATCACATGTCAGAGGATACTTTGGTATGTATTACTCAATTGAGAGGGAGTGATAAACACAACATTCTTGTCTTCACTTGGGAAGAAAGAATGGGAGTATTGGGTAATCATCTCGCATCTAATACTCATTGAGGATGTGTAGGGCATCCAAGACAAGAGTAGGAAAGAGGACCGATATTCTTTGAGGGTTGGGAACCCAAGAAAAGAATAGTCCTAGAAGGTCATACTCAGTGAACACTCGGGTGGGTATGTACCTTGACATATAATGACTAAGGCGTCTATAAGTCATTGGTCTCGCCCACATTGTGCTATGATCTATTGAGAGATAGAGTTGTCATTCAAGGCCTTGTTGTGGAAACAATGTTGGTTATTATGATGCTATAATAGATGGATTTCCAATGTGATTTCTCTTATGTGAATTCTTCAAGATTGATATTAGCCAAACACCTTGTGATGTTGTATGAATACCTCCCTAATTAAGAGGGAGTGTTGAAGGAAATGTAACTAGGTTCGGTCTTCATAAATGTACTTTTGATATTTATATTTATTCAAGAAAAGAAATATTATTTTTATAATATATGTCAATGAGTTTCTTTCTCATTGAAATAGTTCTAACACATAGTAAAGTGCCATATGCGAGTCAAATAGTCAAAATAAAATGTTAAAGACCTTAATGGCATGTTACTATAGGTATACTTATGTATTATAGTCAATTAAGTCACCTCCAATAAAATTCAAGTCTCCTCCAAGCATGCAACACCATCAAAGAAGCAATCTGAGCTATATATATGTCAAGTCGGCCTCAAGTTCACCTAAATGAGGGAAAATCCTCTATATATAGAGGTTGTCTACTCCTCTAAATAGAACACATTCATTCCTCTTAAATCAACGAGCAAAGAAGATGAATCTAAGGTGAAGAGAAAGCGAAGAAGAGAATCCTCTAGTGCAGCGAAGTAAGGGAAAGTATAAGCGAAGGTTGGAGATTGTTTTATAAAGTAAATACAATCACACGGGTGAGAATATGAAGGACAGTGTGCGGTCATATCATCAGTAATATCACAGTCACATAACTTCATTGGTTGGGCAATCTAAGTAGGCCTATAAGGCCCCTCACTTAAGCGAAGAAGGAAGAGGCCAACATCACAAGGAAAATAGTCACACGTGCAAAGGTAAGGAGGTTTCCTCTGTTGCCATAATAGCCCTCTCATTAACGTCATACAATTTCATTGGTTGGTGAAGAGAATGAAGGGATCATCATAAGGAAAGGGTCTCATCAAGGTATCTCTTCTAGAGCAAGTGCGGCAGGATCTAACAACAGTTGGAAGGAGGATGAAGTGCTGGAAGAAGGAAGTGTCGGTGAACAAAGTGCGGAAAGGAGGAAGGACTTGACCTTTTCTTGGAGGATATTCTAGTCAAGGGTCTAGGTTTTGTAATTGATCAATAATAAGCTTCAATAATAGAAAACTTGCCGAAGGTTTTCCTCTCAAGAGAAGAGAGGTTTTGGCCCTGGAAGAGAGACAACATATTGCGTTCTTTTTCTTATGTTTTGGTAGAAGTTTGATGAAGCGCACACACATGCATTAATAAGAATAAAAATAAGATTAATCTAATAAGACAAATTGTAAAAAGACTTCACAAATTTTTATCAAGTCAAGAAGAATCATACTAAACCTAATTTCCCTAGATTCTTCAACAACTTATTGTATCGCACAACTTTCACAACCAAACATCATGCAAGTGGTGAGCCTTGTGGCCATATTTCAAGATTTCCATCTCAAAATTCATGTTATCATTATCAAAAGGATTTTTAAATATCTTCGAGGAACAATAGATTATGGACTGTGGTATCCTGAGAGCAGAGAATTTAATTTAAAGGCCTACACTGATGTTGATTGGGTAGGCAGTATTGATGATAGGAAAAGGTCCACCTCAAGTGCAACATTATTCTTGTGAAAATGCTTAGTGTCATGGGTCAAAAAGAAACAAGCCTCCATCTCTCTATCAACAAATGAAGAAGAGTATATTGCATTTCCCACCTCTTGCTCGCAAATATTGTGGATGAAGAAGGCCTTGAATGAAATTAATATAGAGTTGATTGATCCTATTCCAATTGTGTGCGATAATACTAGTGCATCAACATCTCCAAGAATCCAGTCATGCATTCAAATACCAAGCATATCTCTATCAAGTTCCATTTCTTAAGGGAACAGGTTGCAGCCAATGTTGTTAGACTTAAATATATGGCCACTAAAGACCAACTTGCAGATATATTTACTAAGCCACTAGCAAGAGAACCCTTTGAATATCTCAAGCAGTATATAGGAGTCATGATTCCTCCTCCCAAATGACTCAATTTTGGTCTGTGTTGGAAACTACTCACCATGAGGGATCATTTTAAGAGTAAGATACAATAGCTTAGGGGGAGTTCTCGAAAGAATCTTTTGCCATTGATGCCAAAGGGGGAGAATATTACTGCTACATTGGAGGAGCCATCAAGAAGACCATGCCTGGTTTCAAGGGGAGCTTATGTTGTTGTCGTCAATGCCAAAGGGAGATATTGTTGGATAGTTGGAATTATATGGATGGCTAGTGGTTGCAAGTGTGTTTTCATTGATGTCAATTGGGTTGGAATATTTTGATATAATTGATATGTCAAGCTCAAAAGGAGTCTTATGGTTATTGCAATCTCTTGTAGAGAATCATCATAGTAGGAGGCTTACTAGAGAAGCCACAAAAATATTACTATGGTGGTTTGGAGGCCCAAAATTTGGAAGATATTATGGCTTAATAGATAAGATCAAATACTCTTGGAATCAAAATAGCTGGTTACTACTTTGAAAGATCTTTCCAACGGTATGTCGAAGTCCAGAAATGGCCTCCTAGATTAGAGGTTATTGACTACCAAAGTTAGGGTATTAAAGTCCAAGGAAGGATGAATTTTAGACCTTAAGATTTCGGAACCCAAAATATTAGAGCAGGTAGGAAATTCAAGGATTGAAAGGTGAAATATCGGAGGTCGAAAAATAGGAACCTCAAATGTTTGGAACCTCGGTACCACAAAACATCGGAAGGCCCGATATCAAAAGGATTGAGTAGGTCATATCAGAGGTTGAAGCCTCAGGACCTCGGAAGGTTAGAACATCAGGTCCTTAGTGGTTTACTTAAAAGGGACCCGATATAACATGGAACCAAAGTAGTAAGCAAAATTTTAGACCCTCGAAATATCAGAGATCAAAACCTCAAAGCAGGCGGGTATCGAAATATCGGAAGGTTGAGGCCACCGAAACCTCAAAACTTCTTAACAATTGAATTTTGAGAAGTTACGATACATGGAGCTGTCGATATTTTTGAAGTTATTTTTAAAAGTGTTGAGGGATACAGAAGAGGATTAATAACGGTTTTTGTTACAAAACTAAGGCTTGACAGGACCCTTTCTCTTTCCTCTAGTAGGACACATTGTGGTATGTGATTAGCCCTGTGAAGTTGACATGGCAGATGACACCAGCATGACACGGTTGTATGGTAGACACGTGGTAGTTTGATTCAGGATTTTCAGTAACCTATTGGAGAAAATACGGGTGACAGATGTCACCACTAAGAAGGCACCAAGTAGAGTAATAATGACAACATGATGTCATCTCGGAGGTTGGAACATTAGAGGTCGGGATTTTGTAACCTGATTTAATTCTTATAAAAATGCTCAGATCTGATAAATTAACTCCGATGTGGACTGACGCTTGGTCATATGAAACTCAAAAAACCAAGGGCATAGAAGCGAGACTTATCACCGAGGTGTTATGGAGTATTCTAGAGATGAGAATTTCAGGACTTCTTCGAAATTGTAATTTGGAGAGGAGTGTCGATACCAAGGGCTCCGATATTGTTTGGTGCTTGGTCGAGGAGAGTAAAAGAACCAATGGCAGAAAAGAAAATACAAAGGGAGATTAACCCTCAGCAGGATCTGAAGGCTTTAAAACCTAAACCCTAAGCCCTTGGTCACAGCACCCAGTCATATGAAGAAAAAAGGGGGTTAAGCATGAAGGAGCTCAGACACTCGGGACCCCGCAATTTCGTAATTTCTCTTTTAACAAAAGTTATAGTATGGGAAGCCTCGATATTGTTGTAGAGAGGAGAATGAAGTTGTTGTTCACAAAATGTGGTCCTCTGATGTGTAAATCTAAAATGGGCTAAGATTTAAGGGGCTATAGGCATCAGAATCGTGAGATATCGAAACTTTGTTTTAATAAAAGTTACGATTAGTGGAGCTCCAATACAACACTGAGTGTATGCGGATGGATGACTCGACAACTTAAATAAATGAATACATGAGAGTTGGTCGCAGAATTAATGGCGCATGTAGAGATCATTTGGTCAAGATAGAAAGGACCATGATTTTGCAGGGAAGAGTGTTGGATCCGCCTTAAGCTGAGAAATCTACCTATGATCTCCATGTGCACATCTCAGTGTATTAAATGAAGAACAGAGAAGTAATCATGAGGTACTTTCAAGCTCAGAGAGCCATGAATAAGCATGGGAGGCCTGGTTGAAGTCTGCAGTATTCACTGGGAATTAATTCTCAACATGAATAACCACATAAAGAGTCGAAAAAGTGCTCAGGTGCCCATATTTTGAGCTTAATGAGGGAGTAGAATTGTAGCATTAGGTGAAACAACGACACGGAGGAGCTACACAGAGGTACACTCAAGAAGTGAGCCAACAGGTAGGAAATGTAGCATTGAGCAGTGTGCAACATATGAAAAAAATTAGTGATTTCCATTGAGCGAAGGGTGGAAGAGAGTATTGTTGCAAGTGCTTCAGAATGAGAGCAGAGTGTGCGTGAGCTCAGTAACTAGCCCAAGTGTTGAACTAGAGCAGTGTGTTGCATAGAACCTATGAAATAGAACGCAGAAGTGTAGAGAATAGGGAGTTGTTGCATGAGGCCAAGAGAGACTGCATAACAATGAAGGATTGAAAACAATGGAGGATTGAGAGAAGTTGATTCTACAGTAAACTAGTTTGGTACTTGTCTATATTTGTATGTGCCTCTATTTTCAGTTTGAAAATTGTATGAAAAATATAACAGTGGTAAGAACAGGTGGTGGCCTACATTCAAAAGAGGTTGGTTCCTCTCAGCAAGTAGTTGCTTGCTATCCTAAGGGGGTTGGTGTCTCTTGTGAGTGGGTTCTCACAAACAAACTAATGTAATTAATTAGGTGCTTAATTTACATCATAATAATAAACAGATTGTTGGGTTTTTTACCTTTGGGTTTACACATTAAAATACTGGTGTCAATATGTGCATGTTGCTCATGTGATGGATTGTATGTACATATGAACGTTTCATATTGCTTATCATTTTATTTATGTATGAATGCTCTCATAAGTATCATACAGTAGAGGAAAGAACTAAAAACATATTCAATAAAAGTTTTAAAGAACCTCATTATTACGGATTCACCCCCCCCCCCCAGCAATTCCTTATTCCAACATTTTCATCATGGTAAAACCATGGGTAGTCAACATATCATTTACCCCACATCACATGAAATACCCTCAATCATGATGTAAACAGTTCCAAATAACCCTAAAAGATAATACTCACTCTTTATGAGAAGTGTTTTCACAAACACTAGTGTTATTTCAATACATCTCAACAAACCTTATATTTTCAAATTTAAACCCATTAAGTCTCAAAATAGTTGTTGGTCCTTTGAAAGGAACTATCACCTGAACAAAATTTTGTAGACCCTAGAAACAAAATGTCACCTAAGAATAATTCTCTTCCATCAAGGAATCAGACTACGACTCCTCAAAACAACTAGAAAGCTCATAGATGGAAGTAGCCAATGCAATATGGTTAGCATATCTCCTTGGATGTATACTCACCCTTATCAAATATTTGGATTCTCCTACATGCTCCTATGTATGTTGTTATGTTTTGATTAAGACATCTTGACATTTGTTGTGTTGGAGTAAATAGTGAGGACATGAAATTCCTCAAGCTCTTTTTTCCCATATTTGGATTTGGTTCTCCTTTATGTTTGATTCAAATTCTTGAACAATAACCTCCTCAATCGCTTTAATTACGAAAGGGGATACCTATTTTTTAGAGGGTTACAAATCCTCATCAAGCTTTACATCTCAATAGACCATGCATTTTACAGTGTTATAATGTAACCCGAGGTTCATGCAAAATTATGAAGTGATGTGAATTGTATATGCAACTAAAGAGATCGTAATAAGAAATTGTCATTCTAAAAAATTCCATAAATAAAATGCTCAATTTTGACAAGTAATTCCCCTATGCTTAATACTACCAACCTTTTGATAGCATAAGCTCCCTTTATGTACAAGGATAAATAGAAATTTCATGGCATTTGTTATGGAACAACTATATCAATGCATTGATGGAACTAGGATCCTAAGGGTTCCTATTTGGTAGTCAATCCAGACAACTTTTAGCAATATTAGAATTCCCATCAAACATACTTTAAGTACTAAAAATTATAAAGTAGATCCTAATAATGAAAAACATGAAATAAAACACATAAGTGTTGTTCAAGAGCATGAAGCAAAAAAATGGAAATGTTGGAAATAAAATGAATTAACTAACTATCTAGTCTACTACATGAGCATGTAATCCTACTATAGAACTATGTAAATCAACACTAAAGAAGAGTTGAAACACAACAATAGATGCATACAGAGATTCATATTCCTCTCCTTGAGTGGGCCCTACTTAAGGATTTTCTTGGAACCCTCATTAAACACACAACACAAAAATATTTAATGGAATTGTCTTCTTCTCTTATTCAAAATATATCATTACATTTTGTAATTAGTTTGCATGCATCAATCTAAATATGGACATGAAATACTTTTACAAATAATGTGTGTTTCTAGTGTAGCTCATGTTGGCATTATGATACATTTGTTGTACTTGATGGCAACCCACACATCTCCGATGATAAATTATAGTACAGCAATGTTATTTTCTGGTTCCGCAGGTGCACAGATAAAAAGATGCGGTCTTCGACAAGTTGCGCAGGAGAACCTTTGAAAAGGTGCGGATATGTTCGCAGGTCTCCCGCACAAAAGGTGCAAACCTAAAATGCACGGACTTTCATGCAAAGAAAAATGTGCATCTTATGTTTGGTCCATGGTATTTAGTCCGACGTTTTTGATCCTATGGTATTGGTCCATGGTATTTAGTCCGACGTTTTTGATCCTATGGTATTGGTCCATGGTTTTGGCATCTAAAATATTGAACCCAGGTTTTGGATCCCTTGTATTGGTTTTCTATGGTTTTGATCCATGGTTTAAGTAAGGGCTTGCCTATAAAAAGGAAAGGAGATCATTTGGCTAGGCACTTGAAAATTGAATATCTTAAGATCTGAAATTTTGGGTGATCGGTTTGAAAAGCTAGATCTAGATAAAAGAGAAATCTGTAAATTGTAAGTCGGATCTATTGATAGGTCGTGATCTCTTTGGCGCATGTTCAAATATGTGGATCTGACAGCCTGTGGCACATTGGAGGACTGAGAATTTGGCTCTATATAGAGGTCCGCAGGTGATCCACAGTGCAGGTGCGGAGGAACGCAGCACAGAAGAAGGCGCAGGTGCGGAGGAACGCAGCGCAGAAGAAGGCGTAGGTGCGAGGAACACAGCGCAGAAGAAGGCACAGGTGCAGAGGAATGCAGCACAGCAAAAGGTACAGGTGCGGAGGTGCGCAGTTGAATCAGCGTAGCGGGTGCAGAGCTGCGCAGTCTCTTCACGGCAGAAGTGCAGACATCCGCAGGTTTCCTTCGGTGAAGTTGCAGACCTTTTCTTGAAATATATTTTAGCTGTATTTTACCTGTTTCTGCAGAGATCTGGGTTTAAATTGGTGGCTGGTTACTGGTGATATTTTCTGGTTACTGCATTCTGAGAAGTTAAAGGAGATGGGTAATGCACATGTACTTGATGTTTTGGATCCAATTTGAAAATTTATGAAACATGTTCCCTAGAAGAAAGAGAAGGTAGTAGCCTTCTGTAGGTCAGCACCTACGTACTAGTATCTTAGCTAGTACAAGAGCTAAGGGGGTTGTAGCTCCCTTCCAGGAGAAGCTGGAAAAGGAGAGAGAGGGTTGTAGCTCTCTGCAGGTTGTAGCCTGCGTACTGGCAAAGGACTGCACCAGTACAAAATCATTGTAAAAGAAGTTTCTAATTG
>APFE031741681.1:160723-173053 GCA_000404065.3 Pinus taeda | reverse complement strand
ACTAGAAATTACTATACTTTTACAAGGCAAATTTACATCTGTTTTTAGCTTCGGGGGCGCTGCCCCCGAGCACCCGCCAGGGGACCACTGGCCCCCGGACCCCCCAGCCGGGGGGGATCGGCCCCCCCGAACCCCCGCGTGGAGGGGTGTACAAACTTCCTGGGGTATACATCCGGCTGAAACAAAGACCTCTGAACAATCATGCTCCACACACAACAAATGGTGAGGAAAATAGGATTGGAGGAGGTAGAGGTAGAGGAGGAGGTGGAGATAGAAATAAAGGAGGGGGTAGAGGAAATCAAGACCCTTTTGGATTTCCTATTTTTGATGAAGATACAACCCTCACAATGAAAAATATTTCACCTTCTATTCTTCCTAATTTCCATGGAAAAAGAAGTGAAGACCCATAGACATTTATCTTCGAAATTGAAGTATTATGCAGATCATATGATTACCTGCATGATGCTCAAAAACTGAAATTGTTCCCTACTACCTTAAAAGATTCAGCATTAAAATAGTTCATGAGTTTAGGGATGAATTCTATAAGAACATGGGCACAAATGAAAGAAGCATTGTTAGAAAAATATGGACATTATTGTATGCCTCATAACATTAAAGATGAAGTCTTCAAAATGACACAAAAGGAAGATGAAAATATTGAAGACTTAGTAGAGAGATTTGTCTATAATATTAAAAGAGCAAAAATGGATAATTTGAATGAGGAAACTTTGAAAGCGCTCCTACTCAAAGCTATCAAAGATGAATGGATCGATCTCCTTAACCTAACAAGAAAAGGATATATTTCTCAATTACCATTTGCAGATATCTGTGACCTATGTGTACATATCTCAAGGGGTAAAGCATGTGTTGGAAAAAGTCCTAGAGACCCTCTCTTATCAAGAATCAATAAATCTGCAGCTGGGACAATCAGTAGGGCAGAATTAGGAATCTTGTTTGATACTTTCAAGACATATATTTTAGGGAGTCTAAGTGAACAAATAGACACCTTTAAAATACATAATAAGAAAAAATTTGAAAATGTTGAATTATCCATTTTCTGTCCTAGATGTCGAAAGAAGCATGCCCTAAGAGTGTCCTTTAGATTTAACAATTATAGAAACTTATGCCATATGTGTAGATAACCATGATACTAAGGAGTGTCCTTATTCACCAGGCCTCAAAGTTGTATTTAATGACAAAGGGATACCAGAACAAGTAGACCCCTTTACTTTATTACCAAGAGACCATGGCAGAACTCTTAACCAAATCAATCACAAGGCTTCAGACCACAACAATTTGCTTAGTATTCACAAAATAATTGGAATCCATCTTGGCACCCTTGGGCTTGGCCACAATCACAATATTGGAATCAAGGATAGTAAAGTCCTTATGAGGCTTATGCCCAATATCAACAATATTCACCATCATATCCTAATTTTCCACCACAATTCCTACCCTAATCTAATCAAATTCCTCAAACCAATCAATTACCTCAAGTCCAAGTTCAGAATCAAAATCCAGAACTTTCCCTACCATTTGCACAAAAATAAAATCAATTACCTGCTCAACCACTTCTGAATCCTAATAATAAAATGTCACAACCTGTTTACAATATGGAAGGGAAAAATCCTCAAACCTATGTAATAACTCCACTATATCTAAATAATGTTCAATTAGGGTCTGGAAGAGTGTTGCAAAGAAAACCCCCTGTTGTTATTCAGGAAGCAAGAACAAATCTTCAAAAACATAAAAATCAATCTGAAGAAGGAGAGACCTCTCTCCCTCAGAAAGAGAATAATCAAACAGAAAATGTTCCAATAAATACTCCTATTATAGAACAACCCTCGGTATCCATTAGACCACCTTTTCCTAAACAGTTGAAAATTGATGAAGGAGTAGGAAAAAAAATCACATTTCCTTATTATAATATGATGCATGAATTAAGAAATGTCTGTATAAAAATTCCTTTATTACAAGCCATAAAAGAAATACTAATCTTTGCAAAATAAATTAAGGAATTAAGTACTCAAATATCAGGAATCAAAAGAAAAGACATCAAAAGAATTCAATTAGTCGGGAAAATTGCAAACGTCATGATGGGGAAAATGATAATCCAAAAATATCTAGATCTAGGGAGCCCCATTGTGAAAATTCACATCAATGGAATTGAAAACCAAACACATTGATTGATCTAGGAGCAGCCATAAACATAATGAGTAAACAAGTTATGGATCCACTTAGTTTTCCTAACCTTCAATACACACCAACACTATTATAATTAGCAGATAGGTTTGTAATTAAACCTGATGGTGTGTTGGAAGATATTTGTGTATCCTTAGATTCTTGGGAATACCCTATTGATTTCATGGTCTTAACACCCAAGAATAATCTGGGAGGACATCCATTAATCCTAGGAAGACCTTGGTTAGCTACAACTGATGCTTTCATTGGTTGTAGATCAGGTGACATGTTTATCTCAAATGGAAATTCTACAAAGAAATTTACATTATACCCAGCTACAAAAACAACAATCAAAATAGAGAATGAGGAATGGATAGATGATGATGATATACAACCTGTTTTCACTACTGAACAAGTAAGAGAGGAGGGCCAAATTTTAAATCTATTGGAAAATAATGAATCTTCCTCACATCATGACCATAGTCGAAATGAATATCTCTCATCTAGACAAGTATCATTGCTCTCTATGGAGAAATTTGGGAATTATTCAATAGAAAGTTTTCTAGGTAAAACTTTGAATGTTAATAAAACTTGCAAGAATTACAAAAGAATCAACTGGTAGAAGTTTTAAAAAAAAAAATTCTTCTGCTTATGCATGGGAATACACTGATATGAGAGGAATTGATCCCAAGACTTGCATACATCATATATACATTGATCAAAATGCAAGATTATTTAGATAGCCACAACGAAGAATGAACCCAAATCTAAAAGAAATTGTTAAGGAGGAATTACAAAAGATTCTAAATGTAAATTTTATCTATCCAATATCAGACAGCCAGTGGGTTTCACCCCTAGTAATCGTCCCAAAGAAAAATGGAGAGTATGTATCAATTACAAGTAATTGAATAAAGAAACATTAAAAGACCACTTTCAACTTCCTTTCATAGATCAAGTCTTCGACACATTGGAAGGAAAAAAATATTTTTCATTTTTGGATGGTTTCAGTGCATATAATCAGATTCAGGTAGCACCTGGAGACCAATATAAAGCCACATTTACCTATTAATGGGAACTTATGCTTACCGAGTACAACATTCCAAAGACAATTCCTTGGAATTTTCTCTGATCTTATTCATGATTGTGTGGAAGTGTATATGCATGATTTCACAGTTTATGGAGATTCTTTTAACGAAGCACTTGAAAATTTAGAAAAAATTTTGATAAGATGTAAAGAAACAAATCTTTCGTTAAGTCATGAGAAATGTTTTATGATGTTTAACAAAGGAATTGTTTTAGGTCACCTTATTTCAGGGGATGGAATTAAGGTAGACTCATCTAAAGTTGAGGTCATTTCTAAATTATCAGTGCCAAACTGTCAACGAGATGTTAGGAGTTTCTTTGTTTTACTGGATATTATAGAAGATTTATAGAAAACTTCACAAAAATTGCATCTCCACTCTTTAAAATACTTACCAAGGACTGTGAATTCAATTGGAATTCTGATTTCCACGTTGCCTTTGAAACTTTGAAAAAGAGAATTTCCGAAGCACCTATCTTAAAAGGACCTAATTGGAAATTGCCTTTCCATATATCAATTGATGCTTCAGATACAGCCTTAAGAGTTGTGAAAAAAGACCTTACTCCTTATCCAATATATTATACCAGTAAAAATTTAACTTCTACAGAGATAAATTATACTATAACTGAGAAGGATTTTTTGGTTGTAGTTCATGCCATTAACAAATTCAGACATTATATAACTCACTATGAAACTTTCATTCACACAGACCATTCTACCATTAATTACCTAATGAATAAACCAATCACCAATGGAAGAATAACCAAATGGCTCTTATTGTTACAAGAATTCAACATCACCATTCTAGATAGACCCGGAAAACAGAATACAATTGTTGACTTTTTATCTAGAATGCAGAATGATAATAATGATCAACCTGTGGAGGATAAATTTCCCGATGAATATATTTTTGCAGTATCTACTAAATCACCTTGGTATGCAGATATTGCTAACTATTTAGCTACAAGTAAAATGCCATTTCATTTGTATCCTAGAGAAAAGAGGAGGATAGTTCACAATAGCACATCTTATTCATGGATAAACGAAGAATTATAAAAACAAGACCAAATATCATCATTAGAAGATGTGTTCAAGAAGATTAAATACCGGAAATACTTAAAGCATGCCATGATGAACCATGTGGAGGACATTTTTCTAATAGAAGAACTGCATATAAGGTCCTACTTTTAGGATATTATTGGCCTTCCATTTTCAATGATACCAAGGAATATGTTAAAAGATGTGACAGTTTTCAGAGAATGGGAAAACCTACTATTTCAAATGAAATGCCATTACAGCTGTAGATACTCATTAAGCCATTTGAAAAATGGGCACTAGATTTTGTTGGTCCAATCAATCCATCTTCAAAGAAAAAATGATATATTCTAGTATGTACTGATTATGTCACTAAATGGGTAGAAGCTAAAGAAGTTCCTTTTGCTACTGAAAATGTTGTAGTTTCATTTATTTTTGAGGATATTTTTACTCGTTTTGGTGTTCCAAGAGAAATTGTAACAGATCAAGGAACACAGTTTACATCTAGATTAGTGCAGAAACTTGAGGAGCAGTACAAAATCAAGCATCGGAAATCCACTCCATACCAACCACAAGATAATGGACAAGTTGAGTCTACAAACAAGGTGATTGAAGCAATTCTTACCAAGACTATACACTTACACAGGAAGGACTGGGCAAAAAAGCTTCTAGAAGCTTTGTGGGCTTATAGAACTACATGGATAAGTACTACATGACATACTCCCTATGAACTTGTTTATGTGAAGTAGGTCTTACTTCCAATAGAGTTCCAAATCCAAACCTATAAAACAACAGTGCAATTGGATCTTAACTTATCAAAAGCACAAAAGCAAAGGATGAGACAACTCAATGAGCTTGATGAAATAAGACAAGAAGCCCTCCAAAAGACCAGCCTAGTTCAGCAACAGAGATCCAAATGGCATGATAAGTACATTAAAGAAAGGAAATTTCATCCAGGAGATTGGGCATTACTATTTGACTCAAAATTCAAAAAAATTCCAAAGTCACTAGCTTGGACCTTATGAAGTTGAAAATTTCTTTGACAATGGTGCAATTAGAATCAGGACTATTGATGAAGAGAAAATTCCTCTTTTAGTGAATGGAAATTGACTTAGACTTTATCATAAGCCATTGACAAAAGAGGAATTTGTCAAAATTTTCCAAGACAATTCAGAATTGAAGATGGTTGAGAAGAATTCTTCTTTTCCACCTTAGAAATTTTATTTTTCTCTATATATATATTAAAAATAAATAAATAAATAAAATAAAATAAAAAGAAGGGAAAAAAATTAATAATGATAATAACAATAATGTATAAACATGAAAACCAACATGTTGTTGGCATGTTTATACAGAAAATTTAAAGTGAAAACCAACTCTTGTTGGCACCTTAAATTTTCTCTCTTTACCATTTCTTCCTTAAAAAACAAATGTATTCCTTTTTCCTAAGTATCGCTTTTTTTTTTTTTAAATCTCTTTCACTACAGAATTAATGACTTTCTACAGCCCAGACAAGTTTTTGTAGCTCTAATAAGATTTATGTAGCCAGTTTGATAGGAACACTTGATGGTTCGGATTGAAGAAAATAAATGGTTCCTTTTAAGTGCAAAGTACCTGCAAAAGATATCAAAGGACAAATAAAGGTTAGGAAATCAGTTGAAGGTATGTATCACTTTAATTTTACAATAAGGATTAACATATTGCATGTATGAATTATGTGGACATAGTACTACCGAAATAAAATGAAATCATTACAAATCATGGGTGATAGCCACTTGCCAAAATCGTCATAATCCACCATTTTAAATCATTTCTTGTCCCTATTTCGAATCTATTGAAGTAACCGACAAATCATTAAATTGAATGTGCTCTAACGGTTAACTCATTTCCGCAGCCTTCATTATAATTCAGTTGTTCTCTCATTTCTTCGAATTCATATAGCATCTCCATCTCTCTCCCTCACTAAACGAAACCCTACCAGCACCATTTTTCCCTGTCAAGTAAACAATTCTTGAGACAAAGCATCTTCCATCATGGGTGTTATTTTTCAAACAAAACCAATCAAAAAGAAGTTCTTGGAAGGATACCCTCAGACCAGGGAACTGTTGCAAAAAGTACAGTGGTTACAATTCATAGAGAAATTTGATGGTTTCCATAGGGAGGTAACGAAGACTTTTGCATGTTCTTTTGATAGAACAGAGGTTGAAATAGGAGAATTCAAGTTCGCCATAATAGAGTCCCTGATTGCAGAAGCTACTAAATTACCCAGAAGTGGAGAAAAGTGGTTCAAAAACAGAGGAATCGTAGGGGAAGATTGGAAAGTCTTCTTGAAAAATCCAAATAGCGCCCTCTACCCTCAAACATTGGAAACCACATTCCTTGCAGCTAAGTTGACTCTATTGGTTGTTCATAGTTCTATGGACACTACCATCTTCAGGAAAGGTATTCCTAGTACAACCCTTAAGAGTAAATGGAGGAATTTGCTCCTTGTACTTCATAAATTTATTACTTGTGAAGGTCATTTTGGATGCATGTTTTTCTACCACATTAGGATAATGATGAATTTTCTTGAGGAAAATCAAATGAATCTTCCATATTTCCTCTTTCATACCCTTAAGAAAATGTCAATGAATGTTCAAATAAAATTTAGTTCATAGACAATACAATATACCATCATGGATTGATAAAAATCTTGATTGAGTTTCACCTTCAGAGTATAGGTGACAATTGCGAAAATTTTCTAGTAAAAATCATTTTGAAGAGAAAACCCCTTAACAACCTAGTGGTAGCAGAACGCTCAGGGGAAGGAAGAGAAAAATGGAAATAGTAAAAGAACAAGAACCCCAGTCCCAACAAGAATTAAAAGATGATGAACTACCCATAGTAGATATTTTGCAGAAAATGAAAAAAGGGAATCTTAGAAGAAAGAAATCCAACAACAAAACATAAATTTCATCTCAAAAGAAGACCTTTCCTCAGAAAGAAAATCCAAAATCTAAAGAGAAGAAATCTTAGGGATTCCAACTACAAGTTTAAGAAGAAGTACAATATTAAACACAGTACAACAAGCAGTCTCAGGAGTTACAGAATATATCAATCTTGAGGCAAAAGAACAAAATGAAAACCTTGAAGACTCTCCAGGAGAATCACTAAAAATGTCACCACCCCCCTTCAGTTCACCTCCCAGAAGTCCAATACACAGTCCAGGTGTTGATCCTGTTCAGCAAGAAATTTATGATTACATAGAGTCATTAGAGAGGAAGGAGGCAGCAACTAAAGAGTTAATCCAAAGTCCAGGGGAAGGAAGTAATCAGCTTAATGAGCCACAAGAACCTTCAGCATCTAATTTTTTAAAGCAATAAATATTTGAGCTGGAGACATTAAACAGATACCTCAAAAATGAAAATCAAACACTGAAGGCACAGAATGGAATTCAAATTTCCAAGAGTGACAACCTTATTCTTCACTTGAGTCTATGCTACAAAAAGAACAAGAAGTTGAAGAAAGAAAACAAGGCAATGCAAAGAGAAATCATCAACCTAAAGTATAAGATCCTCATGAAGAAACCAAGAATGGCAGTGGCTGCCAAAAAGAAGAAATTGAATCCTAAATGTGATAGAAAAATTGTACAGGTGAATGACAATGTTGAGTTGTATGAGGACATACAAAACCTCCAGCATGGGGGAATGTAGAGTCCAAGAACTGCTTTACCTTGAAACCCTTTTTGCTCATCTTTCCTCCTTTATCCTATCCCTATCATCTAAATAAATGCAATAAATATGAGGTTTTGTTAAGGTAAGAACTTACATGTCCTAATTTTCATATTTTGTCCATATACCTTATTGTTTTATTAAAGTTTGCATTCAGCTACGGAATTGCCTTGATTCTGCAGCTACTCCACAAATCTGCAACTACCTCCACTGTTGATAGGGTTCGAGTGAACCATATCAACAAAAGAAGATATAGATATATGAGGAATGATCCCCTCATGGATTCTTTCCTATTCTCTCGAACCAATCCTTCAAGATAATCGCACTACAATGCGGTCAACCTTAAAGTCAACTGGAAGATAATGTGCCTGAACAGAGTCTGAATTCACGAAATATTATTGATTTGCTTTTCCAAATAGAAAATAGATGATTAAGCGATAAAATTTGGTTTGATATGGATTTTAGTGAAAATACTTAGGCTTAAAATTCTCATGCTGTTATTTGAGAAAATGTTATAAGAACAATGGTCACTCTATGTTTTGGGTGTGCGTCGTTGTATGTAATTTTGAGAACATTGTGTTAAAACTATTTTTGATTAATAGACTTTCGTTCATAATTTTCATGTTGCATTGATTAAAGTTGTTGACTGTCTCATGGAGGTCCCATGCGTGTAGATCAGGTCTTTGACTCATTGCAAATAGATTTTCTTTGGTTCTTAGGGTTAAATTATGGATGTTTTGTTTTATGTTTTAGGATGCAGTCCAATGGAGTTCACGATTAAGTTGACATTTGCAACAACAATTTCATTTGCTTTCTACCTAGCATAATTTGATCATTTCATTTTCTTTCTACCTAGCATAATTTGATCATTTCATTTGCTTTCTACCTAGTATAATTTAGTCATCTCATTTCACAGTTTGGTTGTTTTATAGCTTATCAATTTCGTTCTTGTTATACTTTTGTATTGAGTGAAGTTGCAATAGTTAAAGAGTGACAGTCTTTTCCTTAGCAACTGAATTCAAGCATCATTCATTTTCCAAATCAATAAAGTGGATTTCCTTTACATCATTCCTTGTTTTCGTAGTTAGTTTAGTGTGGCTGCAACATAAAACTCCAAATATAATAAAAAATAGTCTAACAAATTATAGTTTAGGATCTCTCTTCAACCATCCCACAAAACTTGATTCAATTAAAATTTATTGTAGAATAACTAGCTAACAGATCTTAGGGACAATATTCTAATATAGATAGTAACACCATTCCCATACTAATTCTAGATTTAGACTTTAACTATAACATAAATATCTCAACAACATAGATAAATTCTAGCACATACAGTGCACTTGTGCTTCATCAGTTTACTTGCCCTGGTCGATAATTTATGCTTACAATTTAAGAACGTTAAATTGACTAAACAGGCATGCAAGAAACTTTTCAATCTCAAGTTCCAA
Organism: Pinus taeda; assembly: GCA_000404065.3. Taxonomy (NCBI): domain Eukaryota; kingdom Viridiplantae; phylum Streptophyta; class Pinopsida; order Pinales; family Pinaceae; genus Pinus; species Pinus taeda. The sequence goes on along the minus strand of APFE031741681.1, from coordinate 163,595 downwards.
CAATTTCTCTTCCTCAACGGGCATCCATGACTCGTGGACCTTCTTTGAATCTTCTTCTTCTAGTTGTTGTTCTTCAATGGTTGCTGAAGAATCATTTTGCAATACCTCAACATTGTAAGTGGATTGAGGTGTTTTAATATTGGGGATCTTAAATGGTTGTGTAGGTAGTTGAGTGGGAATGGATCTTTCAAGTGTCTCTTTGGTTGGTAATGGGAAAGGTTGAATTGAGGTCAATTGAGGGTGAAACTGACGTTGTGGTGGAGGTGAACAGTATGGATAACATTCCAATTTGTAATGAGGATAGTGAGGAAAATATTGAGGATATGGTGGTGTTGTAGTGACTACAACCACCCTCCAAAAATTTGCCTTTGCTTTGTTTTGGAGCCTCCCTTCTTAAATATTAGCAATTTTCTTGCACTGCTCAGGTACATGTGCTTTCATTTGAATTTATCTTTCGCTTTACATATTGTGTCTCTTACTTGCTTTGTTTTCTAACCACAAGATGATCCCCCATGTCTTGGTTGCATTCAGTTCTTGCACTGCCTTGGCAAATTGCACAATCCTAGAGGGTAGTCGGCCTTGCTCTCTGGAATTGCACAGTGCAGCCCAGCTGTGAGCCTTGCTCTCAATAATTGCACAAATCAACCCAGGATTGAGCTTCGGCTCCAGAATTTCGCAGACCCAGCTGACAACTTATCTTCAACTGGGAAAGTACACAGAGCCTGAGAGGCATCCCAGAGCCACTCAACCCAAAAATTGCACAAAACCTACTGTGTTCAGAAACTGCTCAGTGCATGAACCAAATAATTGACTTGTCCTTCCTAGAACTACACAATCTTTCAGGAAGTGCATGGCAGTTTTCCCAAAAAGCAAGAAGCTAAGAGGAAAAGCATCCCCAGGAAGTAGGGATTTATTATTAGTTTCCCAAAGGTGACACATTTCCATATGTAGAAGTTTCTGCCAAGTGTTGTTGTTGTCCTTGATCTCAAGCATATGCGTCATGAACTCCATTTTTCTCAAATCTATGTAATGGATGCCTATAGAGCTCACTTATACATTTGATCATCAAGCTCTAGCTTCCCTAGGAGATCAAGGAGCCTTCATTGCATTGTCATCCCTTTTCAGGGTGAGTTTTGCTTTCATTACCTTTTGCTGCTTTTTTTGTCGCTTTTCTCTATTGAGCTCGTGAGAGTGTTGTTTCACTCATTTTTTTGAATGACTGCTGACGCTTTAACTTGCTTTAGCTTGTAGAAGTGTTATTTTAAGTTATACATTGCCTTACCCAAGCATTGCATGAGTTTTCCCATTTTGCACAAACTGTCGTTGTTGCGGCAACTCCCTTCACATACTTCCTGTTCCTTCAATTTAATCGATTGTTGCACTTGTTTTACATGCATAAATCTACACTTAGTTAGATCTCCACTCTTCCTTACATCATCCTTCAGATTTTCTTGTTTGTACACTCCCCATGGATAAATTTGGGCTCCCCCTGCCCAGATCTCACATTCACTTGCAGGCACTGCGCAATCTAGCAGCTCAAGACCTCTGCCTTGGCTTTTGGAATTGCACGGACGTTGTCCTAGGCTGGATCCAACTGTACATTATAGAGTTCCAGGAGCTAGTATCCCAGCTTGGTCATTGAGACTACGCAATGCGTAGTCTCTCCCAGACTCTGAACCAAACTAAACTACGCATTGTGCAGTTCCAGTCATCAAGCTTCCTCACTGACTTCTAGGATTGTGTAGTGTGTAGTTCCCATAGTCATTCAGTCACCCCTGTTAGTCAAAATTGCACGATTCCTCTCATCAGATGCCCTGGTTGTTGCTTGATCATGCTATAAAGATAGATTTGTATGAGCTAATGTTTGCTTGCCATGAGTGTCCTTTCTGTCCCACATGTACCACACTCGTGAAGCGCTTCTCTCCAGTATTAATTGTACCATTGTTAGGAAACCAACTCACAAAAATATAGAAAAGATAGATCAATGCCTTGGAATTCAGCCTCTTCGAGGGGGCAATCTCCTTTACATTACACAAATGAACAATTCTACGATGATACAAATGACTAAACCTCCCTTCTATATATAGGAGTCTAAGGGGTCACAATATAATCAAGACGACATAACAGTAATAACATAAGGGCACCAAAATAACAATAGTGGGTTTCTATGGGGCTTACTAATAAAAATATGGGGACAATAGGGGCACAATAATAATAATAAGGGATACAATGACAATAGTAATGGGGGAATCACTAGTATTATAGGGGCCTAACATGCCCCTCTCCTTCCGAAAAGCGTTGTCCTCAATGCTTGAGTAGTTCTAGATGCTTTTGTATAAAATTCTCATCCTCCCATGTGGAATCTTCAGCAGATACGTTCTTCCACTTGATGAGATACTCTGAAATTGATCGATTTCGTCGCTGTCAAGTTCTTGCTTCTGTGATTGCTTCTGGTTCTAATATGATTTTTCCTTGCTCGTCAAGTTTTGGAAATATTGTTTGGACTGGGATATTGTCACCTATAACCTTCTTTAAACATGAAACATGGAAAACTAAGTACATTGGGGAAGCTACAGGAAGCTCCAATTCGTATGCCATAGTACCAATCTTTTGCAACACCTTTTACAGACCATAATACTTTGGTGAGAATTTATAATCCTTCTTAGCTTGCTTGAGGGACATTTGTTTATATGGTTGTAACCGTAGGAATACCAAGTCACCTACATCAAAACTTCTTTCGTTGGGATGTTGATCTGCTTGTTGTTTCATTTTATTCTACGCCAACGTGAGGTTATCCTTTAAGAGTTGGAGAACTTGTTGTTGATGCTCGATGTGATGTTCCACTGCTTGAACCTTAGAATTTTCTCTTAAA